>JASEVX010000004.1:7834249-7857516 GCA_031761405.1 Serripes groenlandicus
GGACCGGTGCAGGTTCAAATGGTAGCAGCGGTGGGTTTCGAATGACATTTCCATCATTCCCGGACCCCGCTGGTGACCAGTGGTGTTATATAGGCTCTGCTAAGGTGCGCTGCTAGTGTACAGTTGTGTTGTGTGACTGCGGTTTGAAGCCAAGCGACAAGACTGAAGAGGGTGAAATGAAACCTGAATGATGTATAGGTACAAATACCACTTCGGCACCCTTGCTGTATATATAGAAGCCGGCTTTATAGCGATGTTGGTGGAATGGTTTACTTTTTGACGATATTAGTGCCTGAATAGGTGACTCGTGGTGGCTAACGTCAGAACGCAGGGAACCAGACTACACTATAAATGAGCATTTCTTAAATGTAATTACATGTGAACCGTTCCACGAGAAAACCAACATTATGGCCTCTGCATAATGTATCGACACAGGTCAACCTGCGCAGTCCGCGCATGCTAACCCGGGCCAACACATTCCGTCAACAGAGAGGTATAGAGCAATGATTCCCGAAACAGAAAATATACATGAGGCGAAACGTGTCTTTCCGCGGCATGCTTAGATTGATCCGGGTCGATCTTTATGCAGAATGTTGGTTTTCTCGTAATTCAGTTCAAATATCTTATTCATAAACGCATCTGAAAATGCCACATCAACAAAATCCGCAGCAGACAGTTATCTTAACATCTATACATACATATTATTGCAAATTCTTGATATTTCAAAGTTTGACAACATTGTAGCGAAAACAGAAATCGCTCAGTTTGAGACACGTTTCATTTTGCCGGAATGTTAAAACATGTCGTCAGCTGCAGATGTGTCAAAAATAGCTACATGAAGGAAAGGATAAATTACTTCCAGTGTATTGTCGCAATATAGTGTGGGTGATTGATAATTTACTCCAATGTAATATGTTCTCATGATATCATTTTCAATGGCTCGAAATGAATAGTTGAGAAAAACGAGCGGCAATTATAAATATACTGACACGGATTTTTGAAAAGGATTTTAATAAAAAGAAAATTGTGAATAGTTTCGACTGTCAACGATTTTTTTTTTCACTTTTATGTACCGACCCCGTGGTGTATTGGTATATCAATATCCGGACGCCTTTCGACACGTTTTGCAGCAGAAGACCGTTTAACACATTATTGCAAAAAGAGAGCTTGTGCAAAACGAGCAGTTCAATAGATATACATATATAGATATTACTTATTGTTGGACGCTTTCAAAGTCGTCTGCCGCAGTTGTTATGAGTGTGAAAGGGTTAAACAATTTAAAATGATTTAACCCTTTCCCTCATACAACAATTCTGCAGCAGACGACTTTGAACGTATTTTGTCAGATGGATAACCTATGACTAAAAGTGGAAAACATTGTGACAAAAGGAGAAATTACACGTTCTGTGCAATTTCTTCTATTGTCACCATGTTTTCAAAACGCCGTCTGCTTTAACCCTTTCCTTCATACAACAATTCTGCAGCAGACGACTTTGAACGTATTTTGTCAAAACATAGAAAATCTCCATAATTGAATGGATAACCTATGACAAAAAGTGGAAACATTGTGGCAAAAGGAGACCGATCCCGGTCGGATCATTCCAATGCTTTATAAAAGGTAGAAATAACTTTCCCTCTTTAGTGCTCAGGATTGTAGGTATAGCAGTACGACTGGTGTCAGGTTAAATGGACCAGAAGTACAGGTAACTTACACAAGAAGCTACGAAAGACGGTGGTGACTTCTAAACTTCATACTTCACATTTCACACTTCACACTTCAGGCTCACACTTCATAGATAATATGTTTGAAGTTTGAAGTTTGAAGTCTGAAGTCTTTGAAATTCAGACTTCATACTTCACACTTCAGTAGATAACATGTTTGAAGTGTGAAGTGTGAAGTGTGAAGTATGAAGTCTGAATTTCACACTTCACAGTTCAACTTCACACTTCACACTTCACAATTCACCACTTCATACTTCTTACTTCAAACTTCACACTTCATACTTCACACTTCACACTTCATACTTCACACTTCATGCGTCATACTTCATACTTCATACTTCAATCTTCAAACTTCACATTTCATTTCAATTTGCGAATGACGTAAGAAGATTTTGAAGTTTGAAGTGTGAAGTGTGAAGTGTGAAGTATGAAGTAGTGAAGTGTGAAGTGTGAAGTGTGAAGTATGAAGTGTGAAGTGTGAAGTGTGAAGTGTGAAGTATGAAGTGTGAAGTGTGAAATGTGAAGTATGAAGTTTGGAAGTCACCACCGTCTTTCGTAAGAAGCGCCGTGTTCTGACTGTTAAATCGTGAATGCATGGTTAAATACAATACAATCAACATACGCCTTTACTGTTGAAAGCGGCATTAAACACAAACCAAACAAACAAAGACCATGAGTGACGATAGCCTGATCTTTATATTCGAGAATCCTGACGTCATCGTGGTCAGTTTCGAGTCGACAAACTTTGTACAACTCACTTCACAGTCGACACATCCGTTATAACCTTGGATGCGCTCAGAGAAGTGCAAAATTTGCAAACGAATTCGCTTTATGGCGCCTCTGCGGCATATATGACTTTTGAAAACACTGTGGTTTCATTCTTTTCAATAGTTACATTTTCATTTATAGAGATTGTTCACATTTTTCTTAGATATGTTCAAAGTCCTTTGCTGCATTTTTTGTCAAATGGGGGAGAGCTTTTACCAGGGGCGTAGCTTGGCAATAATCAATGTGTAGGGCGTCACGTGAGAAAATCAACATTGTGGACTCTGCGTAAAGTATCGAACCGGATCAGCCGAAGCATGTCACACAGGCGTACCGATATACACTTTTCGCGTCCTGTGGATTTTATGTTTCAGGAATCACTACTCTATCTATCCCCCATTAGACGGAATGTGTCGGCCGGATCAGTCTGCGCGGACAGCGCAGGCTGATCTGGTCGATACATTACGCAGATGTGTATCGTCGCAGCTGCATTTTGGGGCATTTTTTAGAAAAGATGTGTAGGCACGTGCCTCCAGTGCCTAAAGGGAGCTACGCCCTGTTTACTAGCACATGACCGATAGCTTGGTGTGTCAGCTTTATCCGAGTGCACACCTTGTTTATGAATTTAGAAGACAATACACGTGCAATTCACTGCAATCGAAAATAGTGTATTTTCACAGGCATACACTATTCACCAAGACCAATTATTACTCTTAGTTTACGAACTATACATTTCTAATATAAGTTTCATATTCGGATCTTCAAATAACCCTTAACCCTTGTTGTATATATTGGAACTATGACACGTTTACAGTGTAGGCTTTTGGAAACCATTGTTAAGATTGTATGAACATGTTTGCGCGTGTGTTAGTTCGTGCGTGAATGTGCGTGTGTGCGTGTGTGTTGGTGCGTGTGTGTTGTGTGCGTGTGTGTGTGTGTATGTGTGTGTGATAGCAAGCACGATAGAGTTGGGTGAGCGAGCGAGAGAGAAGAGAGATTGGAATGAGAGAGAGAGAGAGAGGGGTGCGTGAGAGAGAATGAAAGAAATTAAGATAGATAGAGAGAGATAATGCGAGAAGAGAGATATATATATATATATATATATATAGAGAGAGAGAGAGAGAGAGAGAGAGAGAGAGAGAGAGAGAGAGAGAGAGAGAGAGAGAGAAGAGAGAGAGAGAGAGAGAGAGAGAGAGAGAGAGAGAGAGAGAGAGAGAGAGAGAGAGAGAGAGAGAGAGAGAGAGAGAGAGAGAGAGCAGGAGAGAGAGAGAGAGAGAGAGAGAGCGAGAGAGAGAGAGAGAGAAAGAGAGAGAGACAGAGAGAGAGAGAGAGAGACAGAGACAGAGAGAGAGACAGAGAGAGAGAGAGAGAGAGGAGAGAGAGAGGAGAGAGAGAGAGAGAGAGAGAGAGAGAGAGAGAGACTCGAGAGAGAGAGAGAGAGACAGAGAGAGAGAGAGAGAGAGAGGACAGAGAGAGACAGAGAGAGAGACAGACACAGAGAGAGACACAGAGACACAGAGAGAGAGAGAGAGAGAGAGAGAGATAGAGAGAGAGAGAGAGAGAGAGAGAGAGAGAGAGAGAGAGAGAGAGAGAGAGAGGAGAGAGAGAGAGAGAGACGGACGGACGAACTCATGGGAGTGTACTTGTGGGGTTATTTCCTTTGATGTTTACTTGTGGGGTGCACCCCACAAGTATGCAATTCATTCCGTAATTAACCCCCTTTTACGGAATGAATAACATTAATATGCAAATGAGATACCTGTTATAAAAAATAAAAAATAACTATTTATCTAAGTGTCTTTATAAGGGTGGTGGGTGAGCTCCCACGCACCCCACAGTACTCTCTCATGCGGACGCACGGACAGACAGACAGACAATTCGCCTTTGCATATATATATGAAGAACTAGTGTGATAGGGTCACTATTGTGGTGACTTGGTGAATACTGGTGAAAAGTGTGCACCTTGTAAAAACACTCTCTGGTCAACCAACCATGTTTTATCAACATGCCAAGACGCATCCGTCTACACCCAACCGTTTTCGCTTTTGCATATTTTGCAAACTTCCGACTCTAGCTCGGAAACCCGAGGTCGGGGGTCAAAGACGTAAAAAACGTTTTTGAAGCTCTTGAATAGCTCTATGGGATGGTGTAATAAAATCGCTATCGAATGCAGCGCTAGGGGCGATTGAAGTAAAAGAAATTACTTTAAAAAGAGCCTATCTTTGAATAGCTAGCATTTGCAAACAAAGGCCTAAATTAACAATCTTTATAGATACGTTTTTTCAAAATATCTCGAAGTATCTATAACCGGAGTTTCAGCTCTCCACATTCAAAACTGTAGGAGAAGATAGAAAAATGGTTTGGGTTCTTAAAAGCGGTGCTTTGCAAGCTGCATAGCAACGGGTGGGTCCTTAGCAACGAAACTCAAACGCGCACACCCTGAGCCCCTATGGCACCTTTTCACCATGTTTCATCGAAATCGGCCCGTCGGTTTGGGCTGTGGAGCGTCGCTTTACAAACAAACAGACAGACAGACAGTCAGACAGACGGAAAAGCCTGACAATAAGGGATATCTAGCGAAGCGAATCCCAACAGACAAACAGACAGACAGACAGACATACGTACATGCTTAGGTGACACATAACACATGCTTTCGGGATATTCGGATTTTGGTCAAAAATAGAAATAATAACAAATAGTAAGTTTTGGGTACATTTTTGCGTAAATGGTTGATTTTGATGTTTATCAATGTGAAAATTAAGCTCTAAGCATGGGATTGAATTTGAACCCACTTCTCCTTCCGGTTTGACAACACTGGTTGCAGAGCTAGGCGCGAATTTAGAGGTATATTTGAATACCAGCTTTCGCGTCCAAAATTGCTTGAAAAGGAGCTGGAAACGTGGTATTTCTGACTGCATCCACAGATTGCCTATCGTTTTTAGAGTCTTAGCAGCCTTTCAGTTTTACACTTATCCCCTGCGTTTTTGTTGGGTGATTTTTGGAATGAAGGGTCAAATTGATCTTTCTCTCTACTTTTTTCACCCTGTTTCAGACCACTTTTGTGGCCATTTCTTTCCATAATATGGACTGAGAGTGTGACTTCCAGTCATTTTCTTATAATTCTGGCTCTCCTTGATACAGGCAAACCCTTTGTATCGAACCAGTATGGATATTATGAGAAATATTGAGAGAATAAAAGTTGGGGTTTCCCAGGAAACAGAAAATCAGCTTTCAACTGTGTTGTGCCACCTTACCAGTCAGCTGACTCGAGATAATCTTTTTTTTCAATAGTTTACCTGTATAAACTGTCAGTTAGATGCGCTTCATAAATTCGAAAGTAATGGCGTGCAGTTCTGCATAACATAACGCCCCGAATCTTTGATTGAATTAATGATGATGACACACGACTGCATTTCAAATCACGTGAATCGAAACTATTCACTACTCTAGCGCATGATTATATATAATCCCCCACTTAGATAAGATAACAAAAAAAGTTTAATCTTTTAATAAATGTATTTTGAAAACCGTTTTTTTACAAAGGAATACGTTAAATTTGTTTTGATTAACCATTTGCGTTTTACAGACGACAGTTGGGACGCTTAAGCAGCAGATGTTTTTGAAAAACACTGTGTGAAAGGGAGAACAGACTTCCGAAGTTCCAATTCTGTTTTCCCATTTTCCTCCGATGTTTCCAAAGCAGACGAATCTAAATGTTCACAACAAGGACAGGTTTAACCCTTTCCCTCATACGACGATTCTGCAACAGACGACTTTAAACATATTTTGTCAAAAAAATAGAAAATCTCTATAATTGAATGGATAACCTATGACTAAAAGTGGAAAACATTGTGGCAAAAGAAGAAATTGCTCGTTTTGAGCAATTTCTTCTTTAGTCACTGTTTTCAAAAAGCCGTCTGCTGCAGAGGCGTCAGAAAGCGTCTATATGAGGGAAAGAATTAACCGTGTTATTTTTCCCCTTTATATTTAAATCACGATCCCATGTGGAGTAAGTGAATTTGTATAAAAAACAAAACTGCATTTGATCCACATCTCACTAAAAACCGACCCTCGCGTGTATCTGAATTTAATGGCGAAAAAGACTAGATTGTAAATTGAAAATTCGTTTTGGTACGGTAGCTGTGAATCAAATGTTTCAATGTGAACTTGAAGGACTAGATTGCGAATAAGAAAGATCCTGCTCTGACTGCACAAAGTCGCAGGCTGATCCGGATCTTCACCGGTCGCCGATTCTGGAAAGTCGGTTTTCATTTGAAGATTCCTTGGCCTTTTTATCTACGTAAATTGATTGATTGATTGATTGATTGGGGTTTAACGCCGTTTTTAACAATTTCTCAGTTATATCACGGCGGCCAGTGCATTTCCTGGTTTTCTCACACCAGTACTCCACACAACAATCTTCCCAAGCAACTGGCTGCTTTTCCACATAGACTTAGCCCATTGGTGGAAGACGAATGACGCATGTCGCATTTACTTTTGTCAATCCTCGGAAAGAAAGTTGGCCGAGCCGGGATTCGAACTCACAACCCCTGGATTGACAGCCTGCGTCGCTACCGACTGAGCTACCGGGGCTCGGCTATCTACGAAAATACGCTTACTATAGTAGTTTTAGTTCCGTTTAACCCTTTCAGCGCCAAAGGCAATATTTAGGTCTTTTGCAAACAATACAGATTCAGGTGAGTCAGCTCGTAACGAGCTGTCACACCTGAAATCAGCACTGTTTGCCTTTTAGTTATCAAAATAGTCCAAAACTTTTATAACATGGAACAATGGAGACACCTGATTTTGAACATGGAAGAGTCTACTTTAATCAATTCGGCGCTGAAAAATTGTCCACAAATTTGCAGCATTACCTAATAACTCGTAGGGTGTTTATCGCCCTGAATTTGCAAAATGTATTCAAAATGTATTCAAACGGGTTTAGCTTTAGATTTGATATTTTTTCAAACAGACTAAAACTAACACGCTGTAATAATACAGTTTGATATTTCACATAGGCACGTATATCCTCTTTCTTTATCAAACTATTTAGTGTACAAAGATGCATGTAAAGATTTCGAGAGTAAATGACTTTATTAGTCTGACTAGAAATTTGCACCGTTCCACGAGAAAACCTACACTGAACTCTGCGTAAAGTATCAACCCGGTTCAGTCTAAGCATGCCGCGCATGCTAATCCGGACAGACACTTTTCGCCTCGTGTGGATTTTCTGTTTCATGAATCATTACGCTATACCTCTAACCCTCTGAGACGGAATGTGTCGGCCCAGATTAGCCTGCGCGGACTGCGATGACTGACCTGGGTCGACACGTTACGCAGAGTCCATAATGTTGGTTTTCTCGTGGAACGGATCATATGTAGATTTAGTTGAACCTGTCCATCTTCAAATCAGATTTCCCCTCGTGCAGACAGTAAAGTAAATGATCACACTGCACGGGTGCCCTATCTCATCATCCAGTATGCACATAGAGGCGATCTTCCAAATGTCTCCATGTACTAGGTCATTTAATGAACCACGTGTTTTAATAAGAATGTATTCTCCATGTCATCTTCCGTTTTGTTTTTAACCTTTCCCTCATATAGACGCTTTCGGACGCCTCTGCAGCAGACGGTTTTTTGAAAACATAGTGACAAAAGAAGAAATTGCACAAAACGTGCAATTTCTCCTTTTGTCACAATGTTTTCCACTTTTTGTCATAGGTTATCTATTCAATTATGAAGATTTTTTTTATGTTTTGACAAAATACGTTCAAAGTCGCCTGCTGCAGAATTGTCGTATGAGGGAAAGGGCTAACGACGATTTAAGTAGTTGTTTGGTTACACCACGGCATTGCCTGGGTAATTAATCAGTACATTTATCCTGACAACAGCTTACCCCCCAGACGCCTGAGCTCCAAGGAACGGAATTCTCCAGGAATCAGACCCAGAGCGTGAACAATGTATAATGACAGCTTGTTTTGCAATCGATATTAGATAAATACGTTAATGCTAAGAAGGGAAAACCAATTTTAAAGTATTTGGTGTGACATGGCCAGTGATTAAACCCACCTCCGAATTGGGGGCAATTTATTACTACAATCCTTGACCGAATTGGGACACTCTAACACTACAACTCACGACCGAATTGGGACACTCTAACACTACAACTCACGACCGAATTGGGACACTAACACTACAACCCACGACCGAATTAGGCCACTCTATTACTACAAGCCTTGACCGAATTGGGATACTCTAACACTACAACTCACGACCGAATTGGGACACTCTAACACTACAACCCACGACCGAATTAGGCCACTCTATTACTACAAGCCTTGACCGAATTGGGATACTCTAACACTACAACTCACGACCGAATTGGGACACTTTATAATAAAAACCCACGACCGAATTGGGACACTCTATTACTACAACCCACGACCGAATTAGGACACTCTAACACTACAACCCACGACCGAATTGGGGCAATTTATTACTACAATCCTTGACCGAATTGGGACACTCTAACACTACAACCCACGACCAAATTAGGACACTCTAACACTACAACTCACGACCGAATTGGGACACTCTATAATAACAACCCACGACCGAATTGGGACACTCTATAATAAAAACCCACGACCGAATTGGGACACTCTATAATAACAACCCACGACCGAATTGGGACACTCTATAATAAAAACCCACGACCGAATTGGGACACTCTATTACTACAACCCACGACCTAATTAGACCACTCTAACACTACAACCCACGACCGAATTGGGGCAATTTATTACTACAATCCTTGACCGAATTGGGACACTCTAACACTACAACCCACGACCAAATTAGGACACTCTAACACTACAACTCACGACCGAATTGGGACACTCTATAATAACAACCCACGACCGAATTGGGACACTCTATAATAACAACCCACGACCAAATTGGGGCAATTTATTATTACTACAATCCTTGACCGAATTGGGACACTCTAACACTACAACTCACGACTGAATTGGGACACTCTATTACTACAACCCACGACCGAATTGGGGCAATTTATAACTACAACCCACGACCGAATTGGGGCAATTTATTACTACAATCCTCGTCCGAATTGGGACACTCTAACACTACAACTCACGACCGAATTGGGACACTCTATAATAAAAACCCACGACCGAATTTGGACACTCTATTACTACAACCCACGACCTAATTAGGACACTCTAACACTACAACCCACGACCGAATTGGGGCAATTTATTACTACAATCCTTGAACGAATTGGGACACTCTAACACTACAACCCACGACCGAATTAGGACACTCTAACACTACAACTCACGACCGAATTCGGACACTCTATAATAACAACCCACGACCGAATTGGGACACTCTATAATAACAACCCACGCCCGAATTGGGGCAGTTTATTACTACAACCCACCACCGAATTGGGGCAATTTATTATTACTACAATCCTTGACCGAATTGGGACACTCTAACACTACAACTCACGACTGAATTGGGACACTCTATTACTACAACCTACGACCGAATTGGGGCAATTTATAACTACAACCCACGACCGAATTGGGGCAATTTATTACTACAATCCTCGTCCGAATTGGGACACTCTAACACTACAACCAACGACCGAATTGGACACTCATTCACTACAATCCACGACCGAATTGGGACACTCATTCACTACAACCCACGACCGAATTGGGGCAATTTATTACTACAATCCTTGACCGAATTGGGACATTCTAACACTACAACTCACGACCGAATTGGGACACTCTAACACTACATCCCACGACCAAATTCGGACACTCTAACACTACAACCCAAGACCGACACTCTATTACTACAACCCATGACCAAATCCGGACACTCTATTACTACAACCCACGACCGAATTAGGACACTCTAACACTACAAACCTCGACCGAATTAGGACACTCTAACACTTCAACCAACGACCGAATTGAAACACTCATTCACTACAACCCACGACCGAATTGGGACACTCTATTACTACAACTCACAACCGAATTGGGACACTCTATTACTACATCCCACGACCGAATTGGGACACTCTATTACTACAACCCACGACCGAATTGGGACACTCTATTACTACAACCCACGACCGAATTTGGACACTCTATTACTACAACCCACGACCGAATTGGGACACTCTATTACTACAACTCACGACCGAATTGGGACACTCTATTACTACAACCCACGACCAAATTCGGACACTCTATTACTACAATCCACGACCGAATTAGGAAACTCTAACACTACAACCCATGACCGAACCAATGTAGATCAAGATCAGCCAGCTCATTTTTACAATCTGTTCTGATCCTGCAAAGTCTGCCAATAATTCATGGAATGTCTAAAAATAATTTTAAAGAAGTAGCCAATTTGCTTTTTTCCACACTTGTAATAAATACGATAAGGTTGGTTTTCCTAGATATTCGCTATATAGGTAATAAGTAAGTAAGTAAATCTTTTATTAAAGTGACATGTGTATAACATATAATAAAACATAATACAAAGTTTTTTGGAAAAATACCCGGCCACTTGGGCGTATATGTCACTATATATAAATGTATTGTCTATGTACGTAAGTGCATGCATTCTTATCAATGTATGGTTCATGCAGTCTATATACATAATATAAATATATACACATCTATAATTATATCGATGGTCTCGCACGAACACACCGAAGCTACAGCTTGTACAATATGCAGTTAAATATTGCATCCCCGAACGAAGACATCAATATTTCAGAGTGACATTATTCAATTTGTTTCTCTTAAAAAATTAAATTGAATTTGCTTAAAGTGACTGAATTCCAGATACCCAACTGTCGAAAAAAAAAATCCAATTTTAAGAAAATAAGTGTTATTTTTGTATTTGGGGCATTAAAATATGATAACTGACATATTACATACCCCTATAATCGGTGAGATTTTCTTGTTTTCGATACTTTTTCCATCGCAAATTCTACCCTGTCAGTAACGGGGTAAGTATTTTTAAATAGGAAACCCCTTCATCGGGACAATTGAAAACGACTCAACCTATACTAGCATTGCTTTCCTGTGAGCGAATTGCACAAAACGAATATATCTGAACATCTAAATATTGATTGTTTATGCCTCATTTTTACTGGGTAGACATACCCAGTAAACCAACATTTGTACATTTTCATGACTTTCAATCAATTGACAGTGTTTCATCATTTACTGCCAAAATAGCTTTGAACTACTAATTACTTACTTTGTTGTCACTATTAGCAATATTTGCAGATGTTTCAACATTTCGAAATTTTGATCTCCGAACTTTAATTAACGTTATTGCCTGTCTAACAGTGAACACTAGGACAAGGTCATGCATGGCGCGTATGTCGTTATCGAATTATGGTGATTTCCCTACATCATGCCATTTGAATTTGCAAAAAGAATACTAAGTAAACTTCAAGATAGTGCTTTAATTATCGTGTTGTGACTGACAACACATATTCTGTCTCGTTTGAGTAGTTGTAGACCGTCCGCCTCGTGTGTAGTTGTAGAGCGTCCTAATCGGGTGTAGTTGTAGACCGTCAGCCTCGTGTGTAGTTGTAGACCGTCCGCCTCGTGTATAGTTGTAGACCTCCGCCTCGTGTGTAGTTGTAGACCGTGTGTAGTTGTAGACCGCCCGCCTCGTGAGTAGTTGTAGAGTGTCCGCCTCGTGTGTAGTCGTAGACCGTCCGCCTCGTGTGTAGTTGTAGACCGTCCGCCTCGTGTGTAGTCGTAGACCGTCCGCCTCGTGTGTAGTTGTAGACCGTCCGCCTCGTGTGTAGTTGTAGACCGTCCGCCTCGTGTGTAGTTGTAGAGTGTCCGCCTCGTGTGTAGTTGTAGAGCGTACTCCTCGTGTGTATAGTTGTAGACCGTCCGCCTCGTGTGTAGTTGTAGACCTCCGCCTCGTGTGTAGTTGTAGAGCGTACTCCTCGTGTGTAGTTGTAGACCGTCCGCCTCGTGTGTAGTTGTATACCGTCCGCCTTGTGTGTAGTTGTAGACCGTCCGCCTCGTGTGTAGTTGTAGAGTGTCCGCCTCGTGTGTAGTTGTAGACCGTCCGCCTCGTGTGTAGTTGTAGAGTGTCCGCCCCGTGTGTAGTTGTAGACCGTCCGCCTAGTGTGTAGTTGTAGACCGTCCGCCTCGTGTGTAGTTGGAGACCGTCCGCCTCGTGTGTAGTTGTAGAGTGTCCGCCTCGTGTGTAGTTGTAGAGCGTACTCCTCATGTGTAGTTGTAGACCGTCCGCCTCGTGTGTAGTTGTAGACGTTCCGCCTCGTGTGTAGTTGTAGACCGTCCGCCTCGTGTGTAGTTGTAGAGTGTCCGCCTCGTGTGTAGTTGTAGAGCGTACTCCTCGTGTGTAGTTGTAGAGCGTACTACTACTACTACTACTACTACTACTACTACTACTACTACAACGTATACTATAACTAATACTACACCCACTGCTATTACTACTTCTACTACTACAGCTAATGTTTCTTATACTACAAAGTCTACTATAACTACTACTACTACTAACTACTACTAACTACTACTACTACTACTAACTACTACTACTAACTACTACTACTACTACTACTACTACTACTACTACTACTACTACTACTACTACTACTACTACTACTAACTACTACTAACTACTACTACTAACTACTAATACTACTACTTCTACTACTACATGAATTGCTACTACTACTACTACTACTACTACTACTACATGAATTGCTACTACTACTACTACTATTACTACAACTAGAACTATAACTACTACTTTAATCTCTGCTGCTTCTACTACTACTACTACTACTACTACTACTACAGCTAATGCTTCTTCTACTACAACGCCTATTATAACTACTACTACTACCACTACTACATCAAGTGCAACTACTACTACAATTATAACTACTACTACTACTACTACCACTACTACATCAAGTGCAACTACTACTAGAACTAGAACTATAACTAGAACTATAACTACTACTTCAATCTCTGCTACTACTTCTACTACTACAGCTAATGCTTCTACTACTACAACGCCTACTACTTCAATCTCTGCTACTACTTCTACTACTACAGCTAATGCTTCTACTACTACAACGCCTACTATAACTACTAATACTACTACTACTACTACTTATACTTCACTTACTCCTATAACCACTTCTAAAACTACTAAAACAAATATTAATTATTGTTCTACTACTATAACTACAACTACTTCTACAATAATATCAGGGACGTAGATAAGAGGGATAAGTAACTAAGTTATATAATAAAATATCATCTGTGCCGACATTTGTAGCAAGTAAAACTCAAAAACTATTCAAGATATGAAAGTAAAAAAAAATCTGGAAATTAAAACATTCTTCTATTGCAGAAGATAAAAATATTTTAATATAGTACAGGTTTTGATAAAATGTTATCCGTATGAAAAATGTCAGTCTATTAATTTTTGGAAAATAATACTATAATTCAGAAATCCCAATATCGGTGTCTTTTAAAACAGTGATTTTTCAAAATACAAAGAAATTCCAGTTATTCATTGTTTCTCTAACTTTAGTTTTCAGAATATGTATTTTTTGTTTATGTTCCAAATGTGACTTCAAAGTTTTAATTGCTACAAAATGTGAAAATGTTGACAATTTTATTTCTATGTGTGATATTTTAACCAAATAACAGGTGTACAGGTGGAATTGCCTATGCCTCTTATCTACATCCCTGATACTATTAATAACATTCATTGTCAAAGTAGTAATAATAATACAGATATTAAAAGTGATATAAATAAGTTCCCAAACCGCCTACTTTCAATCCGCACGTTATTCAGCCCGGTAGAACCGGTTTTCCAACCCACCCTTTCGTTAAGCAAACAATAGCTCGGTCTTTTCATACTAAAGCGCTTATCCCTTTTTATATCGAACTACATCATAAAATCTCACAAATTGCCTTATATCTTTACATTTAAGACTCTAACCGCAACAGCTACTTATTGTGTGAAAAATTCTTGATCATTTCGATGGGAAATCAGCCATTGAACTTAAATGAAATAGAGTCATATACTTTTCTTTTGAGATAATACGAATGTATGGTTTAATAGAACTTGATGTAAACTACGAGCAGATTAGGGTAAGGGTGAGTGAATCCACCCGTATATATAAAGCTTCACCGAACCGTCCACAGTTTATTAGGCGTGGTTAGGCCTATGTGGAACAGTGGTCTGTCAACTGGAACACAACGTTTTTCGAAATAAATTTGCTACTTTGTACTGGATAAAGAAGAAATAATATAGAGACGGTGACAGATTCAGCTTTCAGTAAGGTAAAGTCTAGAAATCATTATTATTGCTTTTATTCTTTACGAATTGATTATTTAATGTTTACCCCAACTACGACTTATCGATGTGTGAAAGTCCATATTAAATTTGAAAGACCATTAGCAGCTCCATTTGACAAATTCCCGAAGAGAAAATCTTATTGCACGTGTGCGAATATGAGAATGCATGTGTGGGACTTTGAGAATGCTCGCGCCTTGTTAATTATGTACGTTGCAGACCGAACATTAGCTTTCCCACATCTTGAAACATTTCGAAGCATGCGCAGCGGGCGACATTTGAAAACAATGTGAAAGTTGGAGAACTTACTTATAAGGTGCAATTTCTCATTTCGCCATAATGTTTTTAGCTCTATTTGCATTAATACACCCGTTTCGATGTTCATATTTTAAACCGGTTATTGTTTTTAACTTGTTTAAATGCTTCCAAAAAGCAAAGCAGATGCAGACAAAAATAGGATTTTTTTGAGAAATAGAAACAATTTTGAAATCGCATAAAAGGAAATATTTACTACCATATTTAAACCCTTTCCCACATGCAACACGTCTGCAGCAGACGACTTGAAAACATATAAGAACAAAAATATGGTTCTCTTTAAATGAAAATATAATTATAGAATAGAATTGGAAACATTGTGGCAAATGGAGAAATTGCTCATCATGAGCCTCCTTTTGCAACAATGTTTTCAAAAGTCGTCTGTTGCAAAGGCGTCAAAAAACGTCTATATGCGGGAAATGTTTAAACAAGGGTATATTATGCAATTACGTCAAAACGCTTCAATACCCAGGAAAGATGTTAACCCTTTCCCTGATACAACAAATCTGCAACTGATGATTTTAATAATAACTAGGTATAAAAATTGAAAATCTCTAAAATTGAAAGGAGTTATTGAATGTAGTTGAAAACAGTAACAAAATGAGAAATCTCTCATTATGAACAAGTTCTCCTTTTTCAATGTCGCCGGTTATATGCGCGTCATCTTGTATCGCCGGGTTATGTTGATTGAAATGATGATAATTTGAATTACGTTGCTTGACCCTCGGGCATTTGGTTCATCCTTTTATGTGTCTCTGTATGGCGTTATTTTTGTGCTTTTAAATAACCCTTTCCCTCATATACACGCTTTCTAACGCCTCCGCAGCAGACGGCTTTTTGAAAACATAGTGACAAAAGAAAAAATTGCTCAAAACGAGCAATTTCTCCTTTTGCCACAATGTTTTCCACTTTTAGTCATAGGTTATCCATTCAATTAGAGATTTTCCATATTTTGACAAAATATGCTCAAAAGTCGTCTGCTGCAGAATTGTCGTATGAGGGAAAGGGTTAAGGTCTCCTGGACCGTAGTGTTGCCTTGTGATTCGCGTCGGCGGGGTTTGGAAATATTTGATCAGCTTTTATAAATGTATTAAGCTTTTATTTACGATATAAGTCTTCTCAATTTGTCTTTAGCCTTTTCTCACATATAGACGCCTTCTGAGGCATCTGCAGTTCACGACTTTAGCCACTTTGATTACAAATATATTCAATAATTCACTAATCTAATGAGATTCTCCTTTACTCTTGTATTGATGTCGTCTGCTGCAGCATGAGTAAATGTTATTCAAGTTAAAAGGTATTTTGCAAAACAGTTTACAGAACAGCAAAGAAACTTTAATTAGCCATTAGGCATTAAAGCATTTAGTCAAATAGTACACATATAATAACACCCAGTAAAAAGCGGCATTGTATGGTACACCTTTTTATGTACAGTCAAACCTGTGCTAAAGACCACCTTTGAATTGCGACTCCCGGTCTATAGCAACCACATTTTTAGTTTCCCCATCACTAATGTTCTGTATAAATGACCCTGCCGTTAAAGACCACCCGTGAACAACGATCATATTGGTCTGTTCCCATATGTGGTCTTTATACACAGCTTCCACTTAATAAACAAAACAAACATCTTACTTAATGTTTATGTATTGATGTAACCGTGTTTTACCTTCTTTAATTCATTTATAAATATGTTTTGCATGACAAGGTACATGTATGTTGTATAAACTAATAAAATATATTATACTATATTCATTATCCTTCCCTTTCCCACTTCTAGACACAATCTGACGCATCTGCAAAAGACGACTTTGGAAAACATTGTGACCGCAGAAGAAATTACTCAAATGAGCAATTTCTTCTATTAAATAATGTCAAAATGATTTAAACTTATATCGGTAATTAATCTTTCCCTTAAAGAGTTTCCATAAGTTTGCCTAACTGTTAACAAAGTCGTCTGCTGCAGATTTGTTGTACGTGGGAAAGTGTTTAACCCTTTCCCTCATATAGACGCTTTCTGAAGCAGACTGCTTTTTGAAAACATGGCGACAAAAGAAGAAATTGCTCAAAACGAGCAATTTCTCCTTTTGTCACCATGTTTTCAACTCTATTCAATGATCATACCTTCATTTAAAGGGAGTTTCTTAATTGTCTCAGGTAAGTTTTCAAAGTCGTCTGCTACAGAATTGTCGTATGTGGGAAAGCGTTTAAGGACAATTGTAGAGATTACTAGACATGCTAACTTGTCTGCTGGTGCGTGTTTGTTTATTGTCATTACATTGTTGTGTCACCCTGCGTAGCATGGTAGGCACTTTGAGATTACTTTTCTTTTTTGTCCGGCGTCTGTCCGTCTGTCTGTCCGTCACTTTTTCGTCACTTTCAATGAGCAGGTGCAGGTGACACGTGCTCCGCGGAGCACCCTATTTAATTTGTTTATAAACATAATAGTACGAGACATGTTTTACATGTTACAATATATACCAAAACGCATTAGTAACGCAAAACATATAGTATAGGATACTTCAATGAAGGTGTAATCAATATTAGGAAAGGGAAAGGTAAAATCAGGGACAATATATTTCGTAATATAGTATATATATATATGAGCCGTTCCACGGTGTGGACTCGGATCAGCCTAAGCATGCCATGATATATTTTGTGAATTTAAAAAGCACTTCCGACTGGTACTGGTTTAGAATCGCGTTTTGTATTGGCCAAATCATATAAATATAGTTACCAAGTTTTCGATATAAACTTATTGTTATCCCTTTTCAGGGACACTATATTACTATGTAATATAGTGTCCCTGCCCTTTTCATTGATTGTTTTAACTTACACAGCGGCGGCCGAGAATGGTAGGATTTTGAAAGTAAATTGAGGACTGGTACTTGTAGAACTTGATTTTACTAACCTTTGACATTGCAGAAGCATTTTGACGCATGTGCAGTAGACGACGTTTGAAAACATTGTGGCAAAAAGAGAAATGGCTTATTATGAATAATGGGCCATTTCTTTATTTGTCACGGTATTTTCAACTCATTTCAATAAATATATTTCATTTATAGAGTGTTTCCATAATGTGTCCTATTTGTTTTCAAAGTCGTCTGCTGCAGATGTGTCGTACGTCGGAAAATGTTTAACACTTACCCACATACAAATTTACAACAGACGACGTGGCTCACGACTTTCGTGAACAATCTCCATAAATGAGTTAGTTATTACAGTTGAAAACATTGTGGCAAATGCAGAAACTGATCATTATATGCAATTTTTCATTTTGCCAAAAATGTTTTGTGGTCAAAGAAGAAGGTTTGGACCTTTCCCTCATACGACAATTATGCAGCAGCCGACTTTGAACATGGGTTATCCATGCGATTATAGATGGATAACCTATGACTAAAAGTGGAAAACATTGTGGCCAAACGAGAAATTGCTCGTTGTGAGCAATTTCTTTTGTCACTATGTTTTCAAAAATCCGTCTTCTTGCAGAGGCGTCAATAAGCGTCTATATGAGGGAAAGGGTTACGGTCGTTTGTAAATTGGAAGAGCCATAAATAGAACATCTTTCATGTGTAAATTGGAAGAGCCTTAAATCAAACATCTATCATGTGTTAAATTAAAGATATGATCGTAAAGATATCCGGTTACTGTGAAATGTAAACCCTTCTACTCAAACAGACGTCATTAGAACATTTTGCAACGGATGAATGTTGACAAACATTGTGGGAAAAATGAAAACTTGCTCAATGTTAGCACTTATCTCCCTTTTAGCCCCACAACGTTTTCAACTCACTCTATCAAAAATGGATCTGTCTTAATGTTAACCCTTTCTCTCATACGACAATTCTGCAGCAGACGACTTTGAACAGTTTTTTTAAAAAAATAGAAAATCTCTAATTGAATGGATAACCTATGATTAAAAGTGGAAAACATTGTGGCAAAAGGAGAAATTGCTCGTTTTGAGCAATTTCTTTTGCCACTATGTTTTCAAAAAGCTGTCTGCTGCAGAGGCGTCAGAAAGCGTCTATATGAGGGAAAGGATTAAGAGACGCCTTCTTATTTGAAGACTCGTAACCTTGCCCCACATACAACACATCTGCAACAAAACTTGGAAAAAGACCTTGTGAAACACTACTTGTGAAAGTACATCTTGAATAAGAGTTGAAAACATTGCGGCAAAAGGGTAAATTTCTCATTTTGAGCGAATTCTCCTTTTGCCGTAATGTTTTCATAAGTTGTCTGCTGCAGACGTGTCGAAAACAGTTTGTACTAGTCGGGAAAGAATTAAAGTGCGTTTTTAATACTTTTGGTTAGCGAAGTGTTAAATGTTTTAATGCATGACTGGATAAACTAATTGTATCGCGTCAAAATTCAAATAGGGGATAAATATGCATGATTTTGACAATAACATTTAAATTTTTGGCAAGTTTTCCTTCTGCCATCATGTTCACGCAAGTCGTCAGCTGCAGATGCGTCAAAATGCGTAGACTGAATCCGGGAAATGCTCAATACAGAAGTCCATATATCATAATTACGAATTCTACAAAAAAAAAAAAACACATTTCCATATGTATTCAGTTGGCGTTCATCCATGTGGATCTGTCCCAATAATATAAAATAATATACTGACGGCCAATCTTATTACCTAGCAACATTCAGTTAGCGTTCATCCATGTGAAACTGTCCCAAGATATACAATACTATACTGACGGGAAATCTTATTACCTATCAACATTTACCGGAGCTTGACCTTTTGTACAAAGGTCACCAGGGGTCGAGATAAGCTGCATATTTAAGTTTGAAATCCCTATATGACTTCAACCCTATGTTGTTGGTACTCCAAACAATCTCCACACCAACGCATAGGTGTGCACAACGATCAGAAGCGGGTCACACTCAACAGCTTAATGGCATTTTAGCTAAGATCAGACCGTCTAAAAATTATACTGTTCTCTGCAGCGGACTGCTATTGAACATATTTATGAATTAAAAGAAGAAATTGCTCATAAGCAATTCCTCCTTTAGCCACAATGGTTATGTCAGAAGTTTTCATATTTTGTATCGAAATGACTGATGGTTCTCTTTTATGTCGTAACTAGTGATCTGTTTTAAGAAGAGACACCATTTTGAATGAAGTGATTAAATGTACGCATACCTATCCTGAGTCAAATATGTTTAAATCATTTTAATTTCTATTCAATGTCGTAAATAGAGCGCGTCGTTCACGGGTTAAATAGATGTTTGCGGCATCTTAAAGCGGTGTAAGAGTTTACTATATAATATCCGTTTCCCTCATGTAAACGCTTTCTGACGCCTCTGCAGCAGACGGCTTTTTGAAAACATAGTGACAAAAGAAGAAATTGCTCAAAACGAGCAATTTCTCCTTTTGCAACAATATTTTCCACTTTTAGTCATAGGTTATCCATTCAATTAAGAGATTTTCCATTTTTAGACAAAATATGTTCAAAGTCATCTGCTGCAGAATTGTCGTATGAAGGAAAAGGTTAGCTCTTTCAACGCTAATGGCAATATTGAGGTTTTTTGCAAACAATACAGATGAGGATAATATGGACAGTTATCTATCCAGGTTTGAGCGATATGCAGAAGCACAAGGTTGGAAGAATGATCAGTGGTCATTACATCTTAGTGCATTACTGTCTCACCTGTAATCAGCAACCATTGCCTTTTAGTTAGCAATAAACTTCTTGTCACATGAATAATGGAGTCGCCCGATTTTGAGCATGAAAGAGTCCACTTTAGAAAGTTTTGGCGCTTAACCCGTTTTCCCTCATACGACAATTCTGCAGCAGACGAATTGCACAAAACGTGCAATTTCTCCTTTTGGCACAATGTTTTCCACTTGTTATCATAGGTTATCCATTCAATTATGGAGATTGTCTATGTTTTGACAAAATACGTTTAAAGTCGTCTGCTGCAGATTTGTCGTATGAGGGAAAGGGTTAATAGCATCTAGCGACATGGGTGCCTTTCACCGGACTCGATTTATGTGTATATCAGAATTTAATCGCGTTCGATGAACCGATAATGCTTATAACTACAAGTGACATTATAGATAATTTGCGAAATGTGATCGTTTTAATTTGAGGTAAAACATATATATGCAGAACAGTGAGAATTAGCACGATTACCCCGTCCTAGATTGGACAATGTTCCTTTATGCAATTTAGCTCTTGTTTTCCCCAATCATGTTTGTTTGTTTGTTTTTAGTGTGAAAGGTCGGCTGCGTCAGTTTAATATCAATACGCGTTGAATGGTTGGTAAAAGCCTGAAAGTTCGTAATCGGAACAAGGATGTCTTGATTACTGGTGCAGAAAATCACATGGAGCACGATGAACTGCTAGGCTAAATAGGTGTTGAAACGATTTATTTATTGGTGTTTAACGCCGCTATCAACAGTATTTTAGTTATATCACGGCGACAGTTCACTTATTCATGATCCCTTGGTAAACAAACCAGTACCAGGCTAGAACATGTGCCTTGCCCAAGGGAACTCCACCTTGACCATAGTGCCGCGACTATTTGCCATTTACAAGGTCATACACGTAAAAAAAACCATGACTGAATGACACTCAAGAACATTTACATCATTCATATACAAATACAATTGATTTATTCTAATTTGAAAGACAAACATTTTCGGTCACGTTAAAGTAACTAAGGATTGACAATCTATGAATAACGTTTTAGTTCCCGATAACTGACACAGTTACGACGACAGCTATCGATCAAGGGAAGGGATCATTCATTCTTTCCGATATTTGACGAAAGGCATTGACTAGCGTCAATTGTCTTCCACAAACGGGCTGAACAGTCTATATATGTTACCTGGAAGTAGTATTATGTGGATATCACGTTTAACTGATCTGTCGGGATATTACTGAAAAACAACAATTCTGCAGCTGACGACTTTGAACATATTTTGTCAAAAGGTGGAAAATCTCTATAATTGAATGGATAACCTATGACTAAAAGTGGAAAACATTGTGGTAAAAGGAGTAATTGCTCGTTTTGAGCAATTTCTAAAACGAGCAATTTCTTCTTTTGTCACTGTTTTTAAAAAGCCGTCTGCTACAAAGGCGTCAGAAAGCATCTATATGAGGGAAATAATTAAGCAACCGACTAATCCAAGAAGCATTATCGAAGAGGACTAGATAAGGAGTAAACTGCTCTTTTCCCGACAATATCTATATTATGACTCTTAAATCCTATGTTGTGGGTACTCAAAAGAATCCTTTTTGAGTACCCACAACATAGGGTTTGGAGGTCATATAAGGATTTGGGAATGTGAAATGCTCTTCTTATCTAGAGGTCTGCCTGGTTATCGGATATTCTATCAAACTTGGATCATATGTCTAGCAGTGACAGATGAAAGGTTATACATAAAATCAATCCACTGACCGTAACACAAGTACATGAAAACAAGTTACAGGTTCTGTAATCAATTAATCCTTTCCAAGCAGTCGACTTTGAAAAGAAAACGTACAGGCAAACATTTGGAAAATCTATAAATTAGCCAAGGCATGGGGAAATGTACACGTTGGCTTTTGTGAACGGTATATATTCAGAAACCGAAAATCCACAGGAGGCGAAAAGTGTCTGTCCGGGTTAGCCTGTGCGGCATGCTTAGGCTGATCCCGGTCGATACTTTACGCAGAGTCCACAATGTTGGTGCAGCGATAGACATCTGCGTAATGTATCGACCAGATCAGCCTGCGCTATCCGCGCAGACTGATCCGGCCGACACATTCCGTCTTAGGGGGATAGAGTAGCTATTCCTGAAACAGAAAATCCACAGTAGGCGAAAAGTGTTTGTCCGGGTTAGCCTGCGCGGCATGCTTAGTCTGATCCGGGTCGATACTTTACGCAGAGTCCACAATGTTGTTTTTTTCATGGGACAACTCATATGGTAATTTACCAAGGCAACACCGTGGTCATATATATGAATTAAATTGTTGAAAGTGGCATTAAACGCCAAACGAAATCTCTTAACTTACTTTGTAGACGTCTTTGCAGCA
>JASEVX010000004.1:7857716-7901140 GCA_031761405.1 Serripes groenlandicus
TTGTTAGTTTTGTACAACATACAAGTACAATGCCAGTCCAAACTGGAGTTATGAGGAATTAATGATAATATGATGACATTTCAGAAATATAAATAGATATATTACATGGTTAAATTAGTACAACAATTCAAGGGGTATAAACCGACTAATTCAGATAAATTTGGTGATGGCAAGATTTCGCCCCAGGGTAATTCACAACTTGTAGATTTGCACGAATGGATGCGTCCATAGTACGAATCGCCTGACTGAAAATTCAGCATTCAAGAAGACTTTAAACAACACTGGTACACCCCGCCACACACGCACACACGGACGCACACTTAAAAAAAAACTACAGCATAACTCTTTGAAATATCTTCATAGATGAAAGTTAAATTATGGTGCAGTGTCGAAAAAGTTGTTGCAAAATGGGAAACTGCTCATGTTGCAGATGCGTTATCTGAAAACATGCTGCATATGGGAAGGGGTTTATTCGACTGCCATGTATCGTATATGCAGATGCGTTATCTGAAAACCTGCTGCATAAGCTAAAGGGAAGGGGTTTATTCGACTGCCATGTATCGTATATGCGGGTGTCAAATGTCGTCTGAATCATGAAAGACTTCACCATAACTCGTACATATCCCAAGGTTTTAATTTAAATTGGTATTTAAACCCATGTTTAACAGTATTTTGGTAATTTCACTGCTACATTACTCATACACTCACGGATGCCCCCCACGAACGCTGCGGTCGGTGATCGAACCGGGACGCTCCCTATGAAAGCCCCGTTCGCTTATAAATCCCTTTCAGACAAACAACAATTCCGTCGACTTTGAAACTTTCCATTACATGGAGTTGAAAACAATTTGGCAAATGGAGAAATTTCTCATTAGCAGTTTCTGCATGTGTCACAATGTTTCAAACAGTCATCTGCTGCATAGGCTATGGATGTGGGAAAGGGTCATCACGCGCCCAGGGCGATTACCAGTATGAATTCGATCTTAGAAGTTTCAGTTACACTACACATAAACGAAAAGACCCATTATCGCTTGGACTGACACTATATATTATAATCGTAGGAAGTTTATGAATAGACTTACTAACATTGAATACGATTATTAATTGCTGCCTTTCGTGTTTTTTTCAATAGAGTAAAAAATGGGTGGTGTCAAGGTCGTCACCATTGATATAGTATGTTATATTTGCTGGTATTTTTATTTGATATTAACCCTTTCTAATATAGGCTACAACAAATCAGCAACAGACGGCATTGGAAAACTTCTAAGTATAAACATTGTTAAAAACGGCGTTAAACCAATCTGATAATCAATCTTTCAACCGGGTATTGTTATAGTTGGCGAATCTTTAAATTCTCATTTGCAAAGGGGAAAAAACGAGACCATATCGAGATGGACGAACGTTTAAATTAGGACGGATAATGAGCGCTCACCGTTAGCAATTTATTCCCGACCTAAACCATTTCCAAAACACTTTATTTTTTCCAGCTCCAGGAGGGTAGAAAAACCGCTTTTTGAAAACATAGTGACAAAGGAAGAAATTGCACAAAACGTGCAATTTCTCCTTTTGCCACAATGTTTTCCACTTTTTGTCATAGGTTATCCTTTCAATTATGGAGATTTTCTATGTTTTGAAAAAATACGTTCAAAGTCGTCTGCTGCAGAATTGTCGTATGAGGGAAGAGTCGTCTGTTTTGCGAAGAAAACAAAGCTAAATCTGAAAAAAGTGGAATTAAATATACAACCAAGATCAAGCTGGAATTAGGAATGTGCTCATTTTAAGAATTTGTTGTTTTTTCCTCGGCCTTTTTGTTATTCATTATGTCGTCTGCGTCCAAGTTAGAAAGTTTAACCTTAATTGTATCGCTAACAATTTCCGTGTATTTTGTCTATTTCAGAGAGTTGAGCTGACATCATGGAGACCGTAACGACACGGTCCGCGCTTTTACTGTGCCTCCTTGTTGCTATGGTAACAGTGGTAAGATCACAAGGTAAGTGTTTAAAAATTAGTCAATCTAGACATTTAGCCTTTTCCTATTATATGTAACAAACCAAGATGTTTTAAAAAATAAGCTGACAAATCGAGCAAATTCTCTATTAACGAAAGAATAATTATCTCTCCCTACATGAGACATTGATTTTGACAGAGTTGTCCGCCCGTCATCGAAAATGTTATCGCCGAAATCCAGTTTCACTAGAGTTAGGATGGGACTCTCTATTATCGGTGTACTTACGGGTTTTTTGAAGAAAAAAAAGAAAACTTAATTGTGAATCACTCGTTCCTTTATATGTCCTTGTTAATTAACTTACAAAAAGTAATCATTCACTTCTGTGCAAAGTTCCAAAAATTGAGTCCATCCGCACCCACTTTGAAATTGACATTCAAGGGAGGCAATCACTCACCGGTGTAATTACAAAAAGCATCAGTATGGTGGTCCTGTTGTATCAACTCTTTACAAGATTGTGATATTTAATGTGAAAATGATTATCCTATAAAACATTTGTCACTACAACAATTATATTTAATTTAAAATGAAATTATTTACACGATATTTTCAGAATCAATTTGTTAAATTTTCTTATTGGCACAATTTAATCATATTTTCCAAAAATGACCCATTTCTTTGTTATTATTTTAGTCCTTATAATAACATCCTTAATTTTTGTAACACAGTATATGATTTAGAAGTTTAAAAATAGCATATGTTAAAATTTATAACCAACACAAAACATACAGGCCAAAAAAAATTTCTTTTTAGAATTTTGGTCCTTAATTTCTTCCATGTTTTACTATAGTCGAGAAAACTTCACGGAATGCAATCATGTGACTTGAAATTCCTATGATGTCATAAGCAGTTAATACACATGTTCAAATGTGAAAGAAACAATCAACAACAGGTTTTCTACTAAAAAAATGACGATTTTATTGGTTAGGGGTCAGGGCATGTAGGATTTTCTTTTTATTATGGGAAACATGCATGATGTGTCGTCATTTCTGAGAATATTGGTTTTTTGAAAAAAACTATTGTAGCATTTGAAAGTCGTTATAACGGGTTTTCCTGATGGAAGCATACGGCATCCGGTTGTGCGCGCTCAACAAAGAAAACACCGGTTTTGTGTTTACCTTGGTATTCGTGATAACACGGTATTCGTTGAACCTACTATATGTCCATTAAGTTAATAAGACGAGTGTGAACAATGTGTTACTCGCATTGCCTATCTCCAGAAGAATTAAGAGTAGCGCGTAGGAAACCTAACAGGAATACAGTATTATAATCCGAGCCTTCTCTGGCCCTAACCAGCCGCAAATAAAAAAAAAAGTCACAGATTATATTTGTCAGTACCGGACGATTCGTAATTGAGGAGTTTTGTTCGACTCGCAGCCCAGTCACCTCGATTAAGTAAGAAATGGCTTAAACCTTTCGGTCATACGACAATTCTGCAGCAGACGACTTTGTCAAAAAATAGATATAATAACCTATGACTAAAAGTGGAAAACATTGAGGCATAAGGAGAAATTGCACTTTATCAATAGTATTAAATTAATTTTTTATTATTATCATCATTATTATTTTTTGACTTTCTTTTCTAGCTCCATTATAAGGATACTATCGCACTCGCCCCGGCGAATACAAATATCTTCTATACCATCAAACATATTTACTTCAAACTTGACATACTTGTTTCTAATGACAATATAGACAACTGCAGCAAGTCACACATAACTCTGTCAACCATATTTGTAGAGTTATGCCCCTTTTTGTACTTGGATTTTGTCACAAAAACATAGTCTAAGCTACAGTGAACTCGACAGTTCCGGGTCATCGACAATTCCGGGCCAAATTTGGAAAAATATGTTAAGTATTCGAGAATGATACAGTATTTTGACAATTTGATTATCAAGTCATATTTCCCATAAGCTTGGCTAGTTTCACTTCGATTTAGGACGTTGTCATTTCAAGAACGGATGTCGTAATCTCGAAACACATGACTGAATCGAGTCACGCGAAAGCAAAATCTCAATATTTTTATTTACTGGTACAGCGTAAATTGCTGATTGTAGCCATAATTTCAGTAATACAGTTATGAATTGCACATGTATAGGTTATTTACTACTGAACAAGATATATATATTGACCTATCGAAGTTGTTTATGCCAAACTAGCGGATAAATTTGACCTAGTTCACATACGACACTTTCGGGTCAGCCAAAAGGAATTTCTCAAAATTATCAATTTATTAGTAAAAAAAATTTGGAAACTTTTTAAGAATAATTTAAAGCTTATGGTGATAAATCAATGTTAAAAATGTGTTATTAAAATTTACCTATTTTGTCAAATATGACTTATTAGTTTGTTGAAAAAGTCATCAGTTTTCTTGCATGAAAGTGTGTACTGTAAATTTAGCCCCATCACTGTTCTGTTTTTCGCGGTAATTGCAAGTGATAAATTTTAGTGTTTTTTTTCCATATTATTTTAATAAAAATGTTAAATGAATATCTTGTTATTAAAAAAACAGCTGTTTGGGGTTACCCATGATAAGAGAAATAAATATTTGTCACGTGACCCGGAAATGGCAAGTTCGACCCGAAACTTTCAAATTCACAGCTTGCAATTGCAGACACTAAAGAAAAAATTTAACAAATTTGTATAATTGTTGAATTATATCATCATGGGGAGGAAGTATTTGTTTAACACTTTATGTAGTTTTGTTTCTCTCAACTTTCTTTTCAAAGAGACGAGTTTCGTAAATTTGGTTATACTGACCCGGAACTGTCGAGTTCACTGTATTACCCTGCCATTTCTCAATATTTCTTTATGAAACTTAAATTATTTTAATAAATGACAACATGGTTGTGATGCAACCAAAATCTGAGTCAAGGTCACATTTGACAAAGTTATGACAAAGTTTTTGTACTTGGATTTTGCCATGATAACTGCCTCTCCCCCTCTATTGTACCCCGCCACCCCGAATTTGTTTATGCATTTTATGTATATTTACAATGGTCTTAGAACAAGTTTCATATCTTTGACCTTAATTCTTACACAATTACACAATATACATGTTCTTAGACAAAAAACAAAGATTTCACGGACAGGCTTTCAAATAGTTGAGCTTGCGGTTATGAGACCGCTCTTGTTAATTATTATTAATCATTTTTTTTTTTTTTTTTTGCAGATTGTACAAGAAATGATGGACAATTTGGAACTGATCTTAGTGTTAATGTCAATGAATGGGATGGTAGTAAGTAAATTTTATCATTTATTGACCTGAGGGCCAGATGAGGAGGGTGAATGGCTCTCTTCCCCACAATATCTTTCTTATTATCCAACTAAACCCTATGATATGGGTACTCAAAAGAATTGTCTCATTGAGACAATTCTTTTGAGTACCCACCACATCGAATTAGAGGGTCAAATAAAGAGTTTAGAGCATGCAAACAACCCTTCTCCTGAGCTAATATATATCCAACTACTTCTATGACAGCAGCCCAGATAAGAGAGAGTAACCAAGTCCAGAGGACTAGATAAGGTGGAGTGAATAGGTCTTTCTTATATAGTATCTCTATTAGCACTCATTAAAACCTGTTGTGGGTACTCAAAAGAATCGTCTCACTGAGACGATTCTTTTGAGTACCCACAACATATGTTTTGGAGGTCCCAACTATTTCTTGTTATCAAAACCCTACCCTAAGATGTAGGTACCCAAACGCATCGTCTCACAGAGGACGTGAGAATTTGAAAGATTCACCCGAGTTTAGATTATTTAAACCTTTCCCTATGATACGACTTTGAATGCATTTTGTCAAAACATAGAAAATCTCCATGACAAAAGTGGAAAACATTGGCAAAAGAAGAAATTGCAAGTTTTGTGCAATTTCGTCTTTTGTCACTATGTTTTCAAAAAGCCGTCTGCCTCAGAGGCGTCAGAAAGCGTCTGTATGAGGGAAAGGGTTACACCTTTCCCAACATATAACAAATCTACATTAGACAACATTGGAAACATTTAGTCAAACCCTTGCCCCATTCAACATCAGCAGCAGACGGCATTAAAAACATCTAGTAAAAAGAATTGAAATGCTATGAAAATGAAAGAACAATTTTTAGATGAAGTTGAAAACTATGTTGCACAACAATGTTGCTCTTGAGCAATTTATCCATTTTTGGCCGGATTGCTCTAGCAATTCTAGTCTATAGATTGGCGATGTTCGTCTGTCTGTCCATCCGTCTGTCCGTCAACATTTTGGTTAAAGTTTCAGGTTTCAGGTTGAGGCAAAATCTCAGCACTTGAAAGGGTTACAAACTTGAAATTTGAAACTTTGCCTGAAGGTAACCAGTAACAAGTTCTATTGATTTCTATGGTTACTTTGACCTTGGTTTGTCGATTTTCAAGGTCAAATTGCTGACAATCCGGCCTTATCGTCTTCAGTGGTTTCTTGTCTACACTTGCAGAGAAAAGTGTATTTTGGAAAGGGTTAAGACTAAGCAATTTTATTTAATAGTGTTAAAAACATTGTTGCAAATGGATGTATTGAACATATTTTTCTCCTCACAAAATACACCTGCTGCGAATTCATCATATAATGTGTCTGCAAGGGGGAAGGGTTTTGCTGAAACAGATCTTGGGGAGGTATTAAAAACGACTTTGAAAGCATCTAGGTCAAAATACGGAAATTCACTTTAAATCAAAGTAATTCGAGGGCTTGGCGTGAAATGGTTGTAACTAAAAACCTTTTTTGAAAACTTTGGTTTAGGGGCAATCTTGACCCTTTTGTAAACAATGCAAATTTAGGTGCCATTGCTCAGAACGATTGACAAAAGTCAATGTGACATGCGTCATTCGTCTTCCACCAATGGGCTAAGTCTATGTGGAAAAAGCAGCCAGTTGCTTGGGAACATTGTTGTGTGCAGTACTGGTGTGAGAAAACCAGGAAATGCATGAGTAGGTGAAATGGCCGCCGTGATATTACTGAGAAATTGTTAAAAACGGCGTTAAACCCCAATCAATCAAACAATGCTCAGAACGAGCAGTGGCATCTAAATTTCCATTGATTACCAAGAAAAAGGATTTAGCGCTTATAAAGGACTTTATAGCGAGGTTATTCACCTTGGTAAAAAAATACTAATTTTAGTTGCAACCGTTTCACACCAAGCCCTCTGTATGACGAATGAAAAGAGATGAGCAATTTCTATTGCCGTAATGTTTTCACATCATCTCTAGCAAATGCCTCAAAATGCTTCTGCAGCTGGCAAAGTGCTTATCAGTTGTTGGTTGTATTAGTTTTTAAGATGTTTCTAGTTATTCAAACCATCAACAACGGGGAATCCGCTGTGGTTGAGTGGTTAGCGTCGGGGATTTCGAAACCGGGTGTCCCGGGTTCGATCCCCAGTCGCGGCACTACGGTCATGGTGGAGTGCCCTTGGGCAAGGCACATTTTCTAGCCTAGTACTGGTTTGTTTACCCAGGGATCATGAATAATTAAAATTAATTGCGCGCTAAATGACCTTAGCTGTCGATGCGCCATAAAACAATATACATTCATTGCAACCATTTCACGCCTAGCCCTCTGTATGATTAATGAAAAGAGATGAGCAATTTCTATTGCCGTAATGTTTTCACATCATCTCTAGCAAATGCCTCAAAATGCTTCTGCAGCTGGCAAAGTGCTTATCAGTTGTTGGTTGTATTAGTTTTTAAGATGTCTCTAGTTATTCAAACCATCAACATGTGAAGAAAAAAACATGAGCCAGTGCATGAGAAAAGGTACAAATTGGCTTCTGTGAACATTAAAGATCTTGATCCGACTGTGATGAGCACCCTTTGCCACAATGTTTTCAACTTTATTCAATAAGTAGACTTTCATTTGTCTAATTGTTTTGAAAATTGTCTGCTGCAGATTTGTTGTATGTGGCCAAGGATTTACATTGATAACGCGAAAAACATCTATTTGATTGATTGGCGTAGATGGTTGGTACCATTGATCTGATCCCCGAATATGTTTAACCGTTTATATCCACATGCAGACACATCTGCAGCGGACAATTATGGCAAATGGAAGTTTTGCTCTTCATGAGTAATTTTTCCTTTTGTCACTTAGTATTTACACTTTAATGTCGGAAGTTCTCCATATTTTTGCTGAATTTGTTTCAAAGTCATCTGCTTCAGATTTGCTGTTTGTAGGAGAGGGTTTAATTTTCATTAACCCTTTCCCTCATACGACAATTCTTCAGCAGACGACATTGAAAGTATTTTGTGAAAACATAGAAAATCTCTATAATTGAATGGATGACTTATGACTAAAAGTGGAAAACATTGTGGCAAAAGGAGAAATTGCACGTTTTGTGCAATTTCTTCTTTTTCACTGTTTTCAAAAAGCCGTCTGCTTTAACCCTTTCCCTCATACGACAATTTTCAGCAGACGACATTGAAAGTATTTTGTGAAAACATAGAAAATCTCTATAATTGAAAGGATGACTTATGACTAAAAGTGGAAAACATTGTGGCAAAAGGAGAAATTGCATGTTTTGTGCAATTTCTTCTTTTGTCACTATGTTTTCAAAAAGCTGTCTGCTGCAGAGGCGTCCGAAAGCGTTTATATGAGGGAAAGGGTTAAAGTTCAGCAGAGCTCCAGATAAGGGGCATTTTACATGGTATGAAATTCTTTTTTGTCACTCAAATCCTATGTTGTGGGTACTCAAAAGAATCGTCTCGGTGAAACGATTCTTTTGAGTTCCCACAACATAGGATTTTGTTAGGTAATAAGAGATATTTTCCGAAAAAGGACTAATTCACGCCTCCTTATCTGGTACTCTTCTGGTTCAGTAATTAATTTATCTGCCATGCGTGTGTTCATCAAACAAATTTACAAAAACGTGATCAATAGATTCATTTCATTATGTTGTATGAAGTCCAATTTCATGTTTCTTTTATCTCCAGATTTTAATGTGAACTTAGATGATCGCCGAGCAATCCTACCACTGAATGGTAACCTGGGTAACAACGGTCTAAGTGTCAACCTCTTCGAAACCACACAGTCGTCATTGATCGCTAATGATTATTTCGTAATAGAATCTTTAAATGGTCAGAGCTTTGGTCAGGGCATATATGTTCGCATGCGTACTGCCTTGGATCGAGATGTAAGTTTTTAGACACATTATCTGGTAAATATATGTATGCTTTTTGTTTTCAAACATTTATCTTCTAGTCATGTTTGGAAAAATTGTGACAGGTCCCCTCTTTCCCACATTCAACAAATCTGCAGAAAACGACTTCAACTTTTCTACATTTGCGACACTGTTTTCAAAACTTGTCTGCTGCAGATAAGTCAATGCATTTATAAGTAGGAAGAGGAAAATTTGTCTTTTGCTTTAAAAACTTTTGAATGAAATGTCTGTTTGAACAATTTTTTTTTTTTTCTTTAAAAGAATAAATAAAATTTGTATTGATTTTGCTTTCCACAATGTTTTCAAATATTGTCTCTGCAGAAGTCAGGCATCCAATGGTGTTGTATCAAGGATTGTACTAACTATGTTTTTGTAAATTGTAGGGTAACCGCTTTGATGACCCTCCAACTCCAGAGTTGAACAGTGTTACATTTGGTCTGAACTGCATCACTAATGGTCAAACTGTGAGTACAACCTTCTTTACCAGTAAAAACTTAAATATATATAACAATACTGCGACAATTTATCAATATAATTATCTGGATATGAGAAAAACATAATTTCATAGTTAGAAATAGTTCCCATCGGATGTTATCTTTAGATCGGATAATATGAAATGACTTCCATGTATATTAAATTGCCACCTACATCACATATTCACATTTTAAAAAAAAATACCAATGACATGGGTACTTTCATCAAAATAATTATAACCTTGGTAACAAAAAATTACATAAATTTTCAATAATGCTACCGGGTACATATTTATATAAGATATATCGCGGTATGGCGAAAAATGGTTGTAACTAAAATTTGTATTTTTTTACAAAGGTTAATCATCTCACCATTAAGTCTTTATAAGCGTTTAATTGTTTTTTAGCTCACCTATGCACGAAGTGCAAGGTGAGCTATTGTGATCACATTTTGTCCGGCGTCCGGCCGTCGTGCGTCGTCAACATTTCAGCTTGTTAACACTCTACAGGGTACATTTTGCATCCAATCTTCATGAAAGTGTATCGGAACATTCATCTCCATCAAATCTTGGACAAGTTCGAAACTGTGCCATATGAGGTCAAAAACGAGGTCACTAGGTCAAATTGAAGAGAAATCTTGTTAACACTTTGGAGGCCACATTTTCAATTTGAGCATGTTGAAACTTTATTCGAATGTTTGTCTTGATTATATGTAGGTAAAGTTCGAACATGGGTCATGTCGAGTCAAAAAGTAGATCACTAGGTCAAATTGAAGGAAAATCTTGTTAACACTCCAGAGGCCGCAATTTTTGTTTCAGCAGTTTGAAATTTTGTCAGAATGTTTGTCTTAAAAATATCTAGTTCAAGTTCAAATATGGGTCATATTGGGTCAGAAACTAGGTCACTAGGCCAAATTGAGGGAAAATCTTGTTAACTCTGTAGAAGCCGCATGTTTTGCTTCAGCAGCTTGAAATTTGGTCAGAATGTTGAGCTAAATGATATCTTGGCCAAGTTCGAATATGGGTCATGCGGGGTCAAAAACTAGGTCACTAGGCCAAATTGAAGGAAAATCTTGTTAACACTCTTGATACTGCATTTTTAACTTGAGCATAATGAAACTTTATCAGAATGTTTTTCTTGATGATATGTGAGGCCCATCATGGCCCTCTTGTCTTGGTAAACAATGAAAATTTAGGTGCCATTGCTCGTTCTGAGCAATGTCACCTAAATTTGCATTGTTTACAAAGGGGTCAAAATTGCCCCTAAACCAGGGTTTTCAAAAAAGGTTTTGAGTTACAACCATTTCACGCCAAGTCCTCGATATACTTACTTTATAGACCATTGAATGTTAAGTATGAGTTTTCTCATCACATTTTTCATGCAAAAAATAACTGGAATTCCCATAACATTAACCCTTTCCCACAAACAACATATCTGCAGCAGACGACTTGGAAGACATTTAGTATAGAATATGAAAAGTCTCTATAAATGAAGGTATGATTACTGAACACAGTTGAAAACGTTGTGGCAAAATGAGATTGTTTGTTTTGAGCAATTTCTTTTTTTGCTACAATGTTTTCAAGAGTCGTCTGCTGCAGATGGGTCAAAATGCATCTATAGAATGCATTGCATATATGACATTGAGTTTAAATCCATTGTAAATGTGTATAGGATGCACTGGAAATGATTGATTTTATCACTTTTGCATTTTCACCTTGTTTGAAAGTGAAAATAGAGAATGCTAAATACCGGTATTGTCCGGGCCCGATTTGGTCCAAAATTTTTGCCAGGTGAATTTTTCCTTGCATAATGCATGACTCCTAATTTGATTGGATTGTTTTAAAGCTTAGAGGTAATACATGAAAAAGCTTAGAAAGTGTGACAATTCAGGGCTGAAACTGTTCGATTTACATGGAAACAAAGAAAAAAATTGATATGGTGTATTGTGACCTAAACATGTATATACATTTACTATTTTCAGAGTACATATACTCTGATAATTAATCTGATTGACGTGAACGACAACTCTCCAGTGTTCACCAATTTGCCAGGCACAATACAGCTGGATGAGGTAAGCATCAACTAACTTCATTTGCCATGTAGATATACTTGTTTAACCCCTTCCCACTCATGACAAATCTTCAGTAGACGACTTTAAAACAAACTACACTGGCACTCCTCTATAACACTGTACTTGGGAGCCATGGTCTTGCACAGCGATATATACGGGGTTAAATTGATAACGTTGTTCCAAAAATCCGCCGAGTCATTAAACGACGCACCCACCTAATACACTAATTCAATTGCAAAGAGTGTTTTTGGCTAAAACAATCTTGCAAGATATATTTACCCATTTCTTTGACATTTGGTAGATGTATCGGGTTCGAATTTAAGCTCGCATACTCGCGAATATTGGAAGTGCCAATTTCAATTGTCATAGTGCGATTTCAGGCACAAGCAGATTATTGCGAGTGAAATGTTTAGACCGAATAATACGCATTTCTAATCGTCGATCTATTACAGGGTTATTTATTTGACAATTCGATTTTTTTATCTGTCTATTGTTTTAATATTGAAAGCGTTATGCAAACAGCCGCTCGATAACAATATCGATTTTTTTACCTGTCTATTGTTGAACAAAGCGTTATGCAAACATGTGGATTAACGTTAGTCGTATTTGGTGTTTCAAAGTTTCAAATTAGGTTTTTGAAAATTTATAATTCTATTCCCACATATTTCATGCAATACAATTTTTGGGAGCCAAGCAAGACCAGCGTTATACCGAGAAAAGCGGTAAAACGGAGGGTGTTATAACGGGATCCGCTTTAAAACGGAGAATTTTATAGAGGAGTGCCAGTGTACATGTAAAAGAAATATCTATGAATGAAAGTATTATAAAAAAAAGAGTTGAAATCAAAGTGGCAAAAGAAGTAATTTTTCCTTTTTGCCACAATGTTTCAATTGTCGTCTATGGCAGAGGCATGGTTAATGGTCAACCGATACGATATTTCAGTGTTGTCGCTTTGGAAAAAAAAAATGTAATATCCAGAAAAGTCTGAGTGTAATTATAATACATTGTCAATCAATCATTCACAACATTGGGCTTTATCACTTTCCCTCATACAGACGCTTTCTGACGCCTCTGCAGCAGACGGCTTTTTGAAAACATAGTGTCAAAAAAAAATATAAAGGAATCACTTGAGGCTTAGATTATTTTGATGTATTACAATGTTCTATGATTTGTATAAAGAAACACTTAAGGCTTTAATTATTTTTGTGCATTTATTTTTTTTAAAGGAAAGACCTAAAATGTTGTTGAAATAGTTCTGATGCATAACATTGCTCTTTGGCTTTTATAAAGGAAAAACCTGATGCTGTCAAGATTATTTGGATGTTGAGATTATTTTGATGTATTACATTGTTCTTTGTTTTTATAAAGGAAACGCCTGATGCTGTTGATTATTTTTCATAAAGGAAACGCCTGATGTTGTTGATTATTTTGATGCATTGCATTGTTCCTTGTATATTTATAAAGGAAACACCTGATGTTGTTGAGATTATTTTGATGTATTAAATTGTTCCTTGTATTTATAAAGGAAACGCCTGATGCTGTTGAGATTATTTTGATGTATTAAATTGTTCTTTGTTAGATCACCAGAGCCGAAGGCTCAGGTGAGCTATTCCTATCACTTTTTGTCCGTCGTCCGTCCGGCGTTAACTTTTAGCTTTAAACATCATCTCCTCCCAAACTCCAAGGATAATTTCCGTGAAACATCACAGGACTGTTCCTCTGGTTGGCCTCTTTCAAAGTTGTTCAAAGATTTAAATTCCATTGAGAACTTTGGTTGCTGCGGCATCAGAAAGGGGGCAAAAGGTCCAAACTTTAAAAATCTTCTCCTCCGAATCTGCCTGTCAGATTCAAATATAATTTGGTAGAAATGTTCATTGGGTGACCCTCTATAAAAATTGTTCAAGCCATACTGATTGGTAGAAAAACATGGCAGTTAGGCGGCATCAAAAAAGGGGCAAAATGACAAAATTTGAAAATTCCATTTTTATGCAAATGCTTGTCTGATTTAAAGAAAATATAATATGAATCTTACTGTAATGATCCTCTTTTTAATTTGTTTAAGCCGTTTTGATTGGTTACACAATCATAGCAACCAGGCGTCATCACAAAAGGGGTAAATTGAACTTTTAGCTACAAATGACAACCATCTCCTACCATTCCAATAGACCAATTACCACAAAACATCACAGGAATGTTCCTTTGGTGGTCCTCTTTCAAAATTGTTCAAAGATTTAAATTCCAATGAGAACTTTGGTTGCTGCGGCATCAGAAAGGGGACAAAATGTCCAAACTTTAAAAATCTTCTCCTCCGAATCTGCCTGTCGGATTCAAATATAATTTGGTAGAAATGTTCCTTGGGTGACCCTCTATAAAAATTGTTCAAGCCATACTGATTGGTCGAAAAACATGGCAGTCAGGCGGCATCAGAAAAGGGGCAAAATGACAAAATTTGAAAATTCCATTTTTATGAAAGTGTTTGTCTGATTTTAAGAAAATATAATACGAATCTTACTGTAATGATCCTCTTTTTAATTTGTTTAAGCCGTTTTGATTGGTTACACAATCATATCAACCAGGCTTCATCACAAAAAGGGTAAATTGAACTTTTAGCTACAAATGACAACCAACTCCTACCATTCCAATAGACCAATTTCCATAAAAACATCACAAGAATGTTCCTTTGGTGGTCCTCTTTCAAAATTGTTCAAAGATTTAAATTCCATTGGGAACTTTGGTTGCTGCGGCATCAGAAAGTGAGAAAAATACCCAAATTTTAAAATCCTTTTCCTACATAATCTACTAGTGCGATTGCAAGATAATTTGGTAGAAATGTTTCTTAAGTGACCCTCTAAATAAACTGTTGAAGCCATATTGATTTCGTTGAAAAACAGGGCAGCAAGGCGGCATCAGGAAAGGTGCAAAATGACAAAAACTTTATAATTCCATTCTTATTAAAGTTCTTGTTAGATTTCAAGATATAAATGGCCTTTACTGATAAGCTGTTTCTTGAGAAGTGTCCACTCCTTTCAGTTTCATTTGCACTCCCTGATAAAAATTTCCAGATATTTGCAGTTAAATATTTGCTACTAATTTACTATCAATTAGGTGATTGATTTAGGGCCATCTTGGCCCTCTTGTTTTTATAAAGGAAACGCCTATTGCTGTTGAGATTATTTTGATGTATTACATTGTTCTTTGTTTTTATAAAGGAAACACCTGTTGGTAGTGACCCGTTTTTCCAAGTAACTGCCATCGATAAGGATCGTGCTGACGTTAATGGCAGGGTGGAATATTCAATCTTCAGTGGAGTGAGTTTGCTTTATAGGTTTTTAATTTTAACCCTTTCCCTCATACGACAATTCTGCAGCAGACGACTTTGAACATATTTTGTCAAAACATAGGTTATCCATTAAATTACAAAAAGTGGAAAACATTGTGGCAAAAGGAGAAATTGGCCGTTTTGTGCAATTTCTTCTTTTGTCACTATGTTTTCAAAAAGCTGTCTGCTGCAGAGGCGTCAGAAAACGTCTATATGAGGGAAAGGGTTAAATTTATATGCATGTATATATATTTTTCAATTGCAACTTTAAATTTAAAAGAAAAAAAAAATTCTCATTGGAGATATTGGTTGCAAGGGTGATAATTAACCCTTTCCATCTTGCAGGCTCATTTTACTCATTGGCAGCAGAGACTTTTAAAAGCATTGTGACAAAAGTGAAATTGCAAGTGAGCAATTTCTCCTTTTGCCATAATGTTTTCATATTTTATATTTTTATGCTGCCCAAACTAGTTTGGGAGAGCATATAGTTGTTTTGTCCGTCCGTCACGTCTGTCCGTCCGGATATCTGTGCGTCTTGCTGTCCGTCCCGTCACATTTTGTCCATCACACTTTGTCCATCACTTTATTTGCGTTGAGCATAAATATAAAAGTACTGAATATATTTCAATGAAACTTGAAATATACATACATATCAATAAGAGAGTGCATAATACAAGAACCATAACTTTATAGTGAATAATATTCCAATTATCTCCCTTGTTAGACTTTATATTTCCATGTCATACCATAACTCGAAAAGTACTAAAGATATTTTGATGAAACTTGAAATGTATACAGATATTAAAGAGGGGAAGTGCATTACACAAGATCCATTACTCTATAATAAATAATAAAAATTAACTCCCTTGTTTTTATTATTTTCTTTTAATGAAATCTGTATTATGTAAATATAATGGACACTAATGAAGTTGGGTATGATCACTAGTTAAAGGTAGTTCTATCAGACAATGTGCCTATTATCACTTGACAAAGCCCTTATGGGGAGCACCTTTCGGTTCCACCGATTCCTTGTTTATTTATAGAAGTTATCCATATGTTTGCCAAAATAGGTATTACATTGTACGCTGCTATATGCTTGCTGCTAATTTGTTGTGTATCGAAAAGGGTTAAGCCATGCCCACATATAAAATATCTGCAGCAGACAATTTTGAAAGTATATTGACAAAAATATGGAAAATCTCTAAGTTAGGGTATATTTACTCAAAGTTGAAAACATTGTGAAAAAAGTAGATTGTCCATTTTGTGCAATTTATTCTTTTGTCACAAAGTTTTCAAAAGTCGTCGGTTGCAGATGCGTCAGAAAGTGCCTATACGTGGGAAAGCGTTAAAGTGTTAAATTTTGAATATAAAATGAGAAAAGCTTCAGGGTTGGGTTGTTAACCCTTTCCCTCATACGACAATTCTGCAGCAGACGACTTTGAACGTATTTTGTCAAAACATAGGAAATCCATGACTAAAAGTGGAAAACATTGTGGCAAAAGAAGAAATTGCTCGTTTTGAGCAATTTCTTCTTTTGTCACTGTTTTCAAAAAGCCGTCTGCTGCAGAGGCATCAGAAAGCATCTATATATGAGGGAAAGGGTTAAAATCTTCAGACGTTTCCTGAAATGTTGTAACATCTATAATTTTGAGTTTCCTGCCTTTGCCAGTTGACACTAATGGAAATTAAAATATTAAATAAAGATATTGCTCATGATAAACCATAGCCCGGCTCGGCCAACTTTCTTTCCGACGATTGACAAAAGTCAATGCAAAATGCGTCATTCGTCTTCCACCAATGGGCTAAGTCTATGTGGAAAAGCAGCCAGTTGCTTGGGAAGATTGTTGCGTGGAGTACTGGTGTTAGAAAACCAGGAAATGCATGAGTAGGTGAACTGGCCGCCGTGATATAACTGAGAAATTGTTAAAAACGGCGTTAAACCCCAATCAATCAATCAATAAGCCGTAGATGTGTTCAAATGTGTCTGCAAGGGTTGAAAACCAGTCACCGTATGAGTTCAACCAGTATAGCCCTTTCCCTCATATAGACGCTTTCTGACACCTCTGCAGCAGACGACTTTTGAAAACATTCTGACAAAAGTAGAAATTGCTCAAGATGAGCAATTTCTTCTTTTGTCACAATATTTTTTAACTCTTTTCAGTAATTATACCAACAATTGTGGAGCTTTTCCATGTTTTTGCCTTGATGTTTTCAAAGTCGTTATTTTGTCTTTTTATCTTGATGTTCCTAGAATTGGCTATGGATTCCCTCAAATGCTCCTTCCTTTTCAACCCTTTCCCTCATACGACAATTCTGCAGCAGAAGACTTTGAAACATATTTTATCTAAACATAGGTTGACTAAAAGTGTAAAACATTGTGGTAAAAGAAATTGCTCATCTTGAGCAATTTCTTCTTTTGTCGCTATGTTTTCAAAAAGCCGTCTGCTGCAGGGGCATCAGAAAGTGTCTATGAGGGAAAGGGTTAATACATGGACTGCTATCAAGCTGTAGAGAAATTTCAAATTGAAAAGGGCTAACAGGGGACTGCTCCTTCCTGTTTATTACATGTACTGTTAATTGAACAGATGTACTGTTAATTGAACAGGGCTAACAGGGGACACACATGTTCCCTTGAATGCCCCTTCCTCCTAATTACATGGACTGTTATCAATTATGTTGCTGTAATTCTTGGTGTTTAATTCTTTTTCAGCAAGCCAACCAGAAATTTCGAATCGATTCTACAACCGGAGAAATAACTGTTCTAGAACGGCTGAATTTTGAAAGTCAGAGCATCTATGCACTGGTGATCCGGGCTTCGGTAAGACTTCATCAACCTTTCTCCCTTTCCCTCATACGACAATTCTGCAGCAGACGACTTTGAACTTATTTTGTCAGATGGATAACCTATGACTAAAAGAGGAAAACATTGTGACAAAAGAAGAAATTGCACGTTCTGTGCAATTTCTTCTTTTGTCACTATGTTTTCAAAACGCCGTCTGCTTTTTAACCCTTTCCTTCATACGACAATTCTGCAGCAGACGACTTTGAACATATTTCGTCAAATAATGGAAAATCTCCATAATTCAATGGATAACCTATGACTAAAAGTGGAAAACATTGTGACAAATGGAGAAATTGCACTTTCTGTGCAATTTCTTCTTTTGTCACTATGTTTTTAAAAAGCCGTCTGCTGCAGAGGCGTCTGAAAGCGTCTATATGAGGGAAATAGTTAAACCTTTATCAAATATGGACACAGTTTGCATCAGACAACCTTTGAAAACATTGTGGCGAAAGATGAAATTGGCTCATAATGAGCAATTTTTCCTTTTGTCACAATGTTTTCAGCTCTTTTCAATAGTCCAAGTTGTTGGTAGATGTTTCATATACTTACCTAGACAGACTTATTGTAACCCTTTCCATCATACAGATGCTTTGTAAATGAAAGGTAATAGTCGACATCAAATTGGTCTAAAGCATGAGCCATTACCACAAGAAAACCAACATTATGGACTCTGCGTAGTGTATCGACCCAGATCGGCCTGTGCATTCCGTGCAGGCTAATATGGGGCCGACTAATTCCGTCTCGGGGGGGGGGGGGGTATAGAGGTTTAACCCTTTCCCTCATACAACAATTCTGCAGCAGACGACTTTGAACATATTTTGTCAAATAATGAAAAATCTCTTATAATTGAATGGATGACCTATGACAAAAAGTGGAAAACATTGTGGCAAAAGGAGAAATTGCACGTTTTGTGCAATTTCTTCTTTTGTCACTATGTTTTCAAAAAGCTGTCTGCTGCAGAGGCATCAGAAAGCGTCTATATGAGGGTAAGGTATAGAGTAATGACTCCCGAAACAGAAAATCTACAGGAGGCGAATAATATCTCCGGGTTAGCCTACGCGGCATGTTGGTTTTCTCGTGGAAGGGCTCATATTCATTGTTGGAATTGACCAATCAGAAGTCTTGTTTGGAGCACACAGAACGTTTTCAAAGTTTAAAGGTTACAGGGGACTGTATACTCCTTGACTGGTTCTTGGGTAAATTATTGATATTTTCGTTTTACTTACAGGATCAAGGGACCCCTTCACTTTCAACATCCGCATTCTTCAACATCACCTTAATCGACAAGAACGACAACCCACCAGTGTTTGTGGCTAATCAATGTGTGTTATTCAATGGAGCTTGTATTCTGCCTAAATACACAACTTCAGTAGTATCTGGGTCTACAGTAAGTAAAGAAATTTCCGACCTGCACAACGCATTTAAATTCAATTTCTCCTTTGTTACAAGGATTAGAACTCGATTCAATAAACCTTACATTTAAGTTTGTTCATGTTTTTGCCCAGATGTTTTTACTTGTGTCCACTGCTGATATGTTGCATAACCCTGCAGCAGACGATGTGTAGGTCAAGGACTTGTTTCTGAAATATTTAAAGAATTAACCCTTTCCCTCATATAGACGCTTTCTGACACCTCTGCAGCAGACAGCTTTTTGAAAACATAGTGACAAAAGAAGAAATTGCTCAAAACAAACAATTTCTCATTTGGCCACAATGTTTTCCACTTTTAGTCAGATTATCTCTATAATTGAATGGATAACCTATGTTTTAACAAAATACATTCAAAGTTGTATGCTGCAGAATTGTCGTATGAGGGAAGGGTAAGAATTAAAAAAAAGTTTCTGAAATATTCCTAGAATAAAAAGAATGTTTCTGACATATTCCTGGAATCTTTGATACCCTCCTCCTCCCCCCACCACCACCACCACACGCTCAAAATATTGTTCAAATAACGTCTTTCTTTATTTACAGAGTTTGGGGCTAAATATGTTTCCAAACGACCTGCGAGCCAGAGACGGAGATGCCACCCTTAGGGATCCCATCATTTTCTCGATATACAGAAGTATGATTTTTATCAATAACCCTTTAGGGTCTTATTGCATTAACCCTTTACCTCATATAGACGCTTTCTGACGCCTCTGCAGCAGACGGCTTTTTGAAAACATACTGACAAAAGAAGAAATTGCACAGAACGTGCAATTTCTCCTTCTGCCACAATGTTTCCCACTTTTTGTCATAGGTTATCCATTCAATTATGGAGATTTTCCATGTTTTGACAAAATACGTTCAAAGTCGTCTGCTGCAGAATTGTCGTATGAGGACATACAACAACTCTGCAGCAAACAACTTTGAAAACATACCTGTAACATTTGTGAAACTCCCTTTAAATGTAAGTACAATATTTGAATAGAGTTGAAAACATTGTTACTAAAGGAGAAATTGCTCGTTTCTTTTGTCGTCATGTTTTCAAAAAGAAGTCTGCTGCAGAGTCGTCATAAAGCATCGATATGAGGGAAAGTGTTAAGAACTTGCATGTGCACAGTGTCATTAGTCATCATTTATTAACCCTTTCTCTCATACGGCAATTCTGCAGCAGACGACTTTGAACGTATTTTGTCAAAAAATAGAAAATCTCCATAATTGAATGGATAACCTATGACAAAAAGTGGAAAACATTGTGGCAAAAGGAGAAATTGCACAATTTTTTCTTTTTTCATTATGTTTTCAAAAAGACGTCTGCTGCATAGGCGTCAGAAAGCGTCTATATGAGGGAAAGGGTTAACCAATTATTGAATAGAGCTGAAAACATTGTGGCCAATTAAGAAGTTGCAATTTCTCCTTTTGCTACAATGTTTTCAAAAGTTGTCTGCTGCAGAGGCATCATGCGGCATCTGTATGTAGGAAAGGGTTTAGAATAGGAATAAAATCCTATACCAATATGTGGTTTAACACTTCACCACACTTAACCCTTTCCCTCATATAGACGCTTTCTGACGCCTCTGCAGCAGACGGCTTTTTGAAAACATAGTGACAAAAGAAGAAATTGCACAAAACGTGCAATTTCTCCTTTCGCCACAATGTTTTCCACTTTTTGTCGTAGGTTATCCATTCAATTATGGAGATTTTCTATGTTTTGACAAAATACGTTCAAAGTCGTCTGCTGCAGAATTGCTGTATGAGGGAAAGGGTTAAGGAGCATTTCACATCTACATCGGAGGACTTTTGGACTTTTGAAAACATTGCGGCAAAAGGAGAAATTGCTCATTTTGAGCAGATTTTCCTTTTGCCACAATGTTTTCAACTTTATTTAATAATCATACATCTCCTTTCATTTGTAGAGATTTTCCATAATTTTTAAAAAGACATCTGCTGTATATTTGTTATGTGGGCTAGGATTATTAACCCTTTCCCACATACAAACGCTTTCTGACGCCTCTGAAGCAGATGACTTTTGAAAAAAATTGTGGCAAAAGAAGAAAAAGCTCACAAGCAATTTCTCTTTTTGCCACAATGTTTTCCTCTTTTAGTCATTCAACTAGAGATTTTCCCATTTTTTGACAAAATATGATCAAAGTCGTATGCTGCATATTTGTTATATATGGGAAAGGGTTAATTAAAAGGAGATGCAACAGACAAAAGAGTTGCCTGGTTGTTTGTCGACTGAATAACAATTATATCCGGGAAAGCAGGTACATTCGTGGCATTGTGACCATTGACCCTTTCCCTCATACGACAATTCTGCAGCAGACGACTTTAAACGTATTTTGTCAAAACATAGGTTATCCATTCAATTATGGAGATTTTCTATGACAAAAAGTGGAAAACATTGTGGCAAAAGGAGAAATTGCACGTTTTGTGCAATTTCTTCTTTTGTCACTATGTTTTCAAAAAGCTGTCCCCCTGCTGCAGAGCGTCAGAAAGCGTCTATATGAGGGAAAGGGTTAATATAAATAGTTCTGTATTTCAATTTTTAGTCTACATCCTTATCCTTTCCCACATTCAACACATCTGCAACAGATGACTTTTGAAAACATACAGGCAAAAACATGGAAAATATCTAAAAAGGGAAGTTAAACTTTTTATTAGAGTTGAAAACATACAGGCAAATTAAGAAATTGCTCATAGCGAAATTTTATTGCAAGAATAAATGATTGATAATCTATGAAATGGCTTCAAATACCTCATGTTACATATAGCTGATTGTTATGGATGCACATTTATGGAGAACTTAACACTTTCCCTAATATAGACGCTTTTTGACGCCTGCAGCAGATGGCTTTTTGAAAACATAGTGGCAAAAAAAAGAAATTGCTCAAAATGAGCAATTTCCCATTTTGCCACAATGTTTTCCACTTTTTGTCATAGGTTATTCATCTAATTATAGAGATTTTCTATTTTTTGACAAAATATGTTTTAAGTCGTCTGCTGCAGAATTGTCGTATGAGGGAAAGGTTTAAATGAACAGCCCCTTGAAGTGGCTATGGTGTATCTTTGCCTGCCTTTCAGATGGCTTCTCTCCATCACACTTATAAATTGTTCGTTTGAACACTGTCTTGTTAACCCTTTCCCTCATATAGACGCTTTCTGACGCCTCTGCTGATTACAGCTTTTTGAAAACATAGTGACAAAAGAAGAAATTGCACAAAACGTGCAATTTCTCCTTTTGCCACAATGTTTTCCACTTTTTGTCATAGGTTTATCCATTCAATTATGGAGATTTTCTATGTTTTGACAAAATACGTTCAAAGTCGTCTGCTGCAGAGTTGTCGTATCAGGGAAAGGGTTACAGCATCAACCCTTTCCCACATAAAGACGCTTTCTGCAGCAATTTCTCATTTTGCCACAACATTTTCAACTTTATTCAGTAATTATATTTCCCATGCTTTTGCCAAGATGTAATCAAAGTCGTCTGCTGCATATTTTTGTATGTGGGAAGAGCTTTACCCAAAATGTTTTCAACTCTATAACTTTCATCTAAAGAAATGTTCCATTACTTTGCCTATGTTTTAAAAGACGTCTGCTGCAGATTAATTGTATGTGGGAAAGGGTTAAATAAAGTATGTCTTTGCATAAATGGTTTTCTCCTCTTGTTACAGCAATACCAGCTGGATTAGAGAATCGATTTTCCGTTTCAACGAATCCGATTACAGCTAACGATGGCTCCTATACAACGACACTGATGTTGCCAAGTGCTATTAATAGATTCAACCTTGGACAAACGAACGGTATCGTAACTGTCTACATAGAGGTAAAATTCAGTCTTGATTATCCGTTTCTCCTTTTCCAAAAATGTTTTCGAAAGCCCTCTATCCCAAAGACAACAAAAGCTGTCTGTATCGAGAAAAGGATGAAAAGAAATAAAATATAAGTCAAAATAAAATTCCTATTTATCCCTTTCCCTCATATAGACGCTTTCTGACGCCTCTGCAGCAGACGGCTTTTTGAAAACATAGTGACAAAAGAAGAAATTGCACAAAACGTGCAATTTCTCCTTTTGCCACAATGTTTTCCACTTTTAGTCATAGGTTATCCATTCAATTATAGAGATTTTCTACTTTTACACAAAATGTGTTCAAAGTCGTCTGCTGCAGAATTGTCGTATGAGGGAAAGGGTTAAATACATGAATGTTAGCATGTTATCAAAGGCGAAATTGCTCTATATGAGCAGAATGAGCACGACCTGAGTGATGAAGTGGTTGGGTATATATGCCTCCAGTACGGATGGTTATGACTTCTAACCCTTTCCCTCATACGACAATTCTGCAGCAGACGACTTTAAACGTATTTTGTAGAAAATCTCCATAATTGAATGGACAACCTATGACAAAAAGTGGAAAACATTGTGGCAAAAGGAGAAATTGCACGTTTTGTGCAATTTCTTCTTTTGTCACTATGTTTTCAAAAAGGCGTCTGCTGCAGAGGCGTCAGAAAGCGTCTATATGAGGGAAAGGGTTAAAAATGGTAGCAATAGTTTTCCCTTCTTGGGGCTCAGGACTCTGGGATTACGACACTCGCTGGTGTCCGAATAAATGGGAAGGTATTACTGGTAACTACATTACCCAGGTAATGTTGTGATATAACTCCAAAATGTTGAAAGCAGCATAAAACACCATAAAACAAACAAATCAAATTGAGCAAATCAGCAATTTTTTATAAGTGAATGTTTTAAAAAGAAATCTGTTTCATGTATTCTCATGTGTAGGATGGAACACCCGAATATCAGTGAAAATTGTAAAAAGCAAGGTGAACTGTAAATTGTCTTCATCAATTAACTCTCAAATATTTTTTTTTTTTTTTTTATGAAAATTGACATTCACAGGAGACTAACTCACCAGGGTATATATTTACAAAAAGTATAGGTATGGTGGTTCTGTTTTATACATTTTTTAAAAAAGATTGTGATTTTTATGTGGAAATGATTATCCTATGAAAAGTATGTCACTGAAACATTTCTATTGAATTTTAAATGTTAATTAAGTAACGGTTTAAAACTATGAATTTATTTACAAGACATTTTTGGAATACATTGGTTTAAATTTCTTATTGGCACAATTTATTCATATTTTCCAAATAGTGACACATTTCAGTCCCTATAATAGCATCCATATTTCTTGTAATAAAATATATGATTAACCCTTTCCCTCATATAGATGCTTTCTGACGCCTCTGCAATTTCTCCTTTTGACACAATGTTTTCCTTTTTTAGTCATAGACGCTTTCTGACGCCTCTACAGCAGACGGCTTTTTGAAAACATAGTGACAAAAGAAGAAATTGCACAAAACGTGCCACAATGTTTTCCACTTTTAGTCATAGGTTATCCATTCAATTAAAGAGATTTTCTATTTTTCTACAAAATATGTTCAAAGTGGTCTGCTGCAGAATTGTCGTATGAGGGAAAGGGTTAAGAAGTTTAAAAAATATCATTCATGTAAATTCAGAACCACCACTAACATACAGGCATATAATTTTGGACAGATTTCATTTTTTAACATTTTATCGCCGAGAAAACGTCCCTATATAATGTAATCATTTGACTTCAAGTGTCTGTGATGTGATAAGCATTTAATAGACAACATGACATTGTTTAAATATGAAAGAAAATAGAAACGGGTTTTCTAACAAAAAATGGACCTTTTTGTTGGTGAGGTAACAATTAACATGTAACAATTATGATGCATCTTACTTTTTGAGAATTTTTAAAAGATTAGTAGCATATTTAACCCTTTCCCTCATACGACAATTCTGCAGCAGACGACTTTCAACATATTTTGTCAAAAAACTAAAAGTGTAAACATTGTGGCAAAAGGAGAAATTGCTCCTTTTGAGCAATTTATCATTTGTCAATGTTTTCAAAAAAGCCGTCTGCTGCAGAGGCGTCAGGAAGCGTTTATGCAGTTGTCATGGTGGAGTATTTCCTAATGCAATCTACAGATAACACAGAATGACATATTTGGAAATACCCACTCTTTACAAATACACAAGATGAATAAATATATTTACATCCTTTTAACCCTGAACCTCATAAGACAATTCTGCAGCAGACACCTTTGAACATACTTTGACAAAAGATAGAAAATCTCTACAATTGAATGGATAACCTATGCCTAAAAGTGGAAAACATTGTGGCAAAAGGAGAAATTGCTCATTTGAGCATTTCTGATTTTGTCATTGTTTTCAAAAAGCCGTCTGCTGCAGATGGTTTATAGGAAAAGGTTACCCGTATCCCACATACAACAAATCTACAGCAAACAACTTTGAAAATAATTTGTCAATGAAAACTCTCTATACCTTTCCCTCATATAGACCCTTTCTGACGCCTCTGCAGCAGACGGCTTTTTGAAAACATTGTGCCTCAATGTTTTCCACTTTTAGTCATAGGTTATCCATTAAATTCTAGAGATTTTCTATTTTTTGTCAAAGTATGTTCAAAGGTGTCTGCTGCAGAATTGTCTTATGAGGGAAAAGGCTATACATGAAAGATCAAATTATTTGAATAAATTTGAGAACGTTTAAAGCAAAAGACGAAATTGCTTTCTTTTGCATTAAACTATTGGAAGAAAAATACAAACCATCTTATTTTTACTTGACAGGCAGTAGAAAACAATGTGCTTCGTAAAGCATCCTACGCCGAGGTAGACGTTGCCATAACAGCAGCCAACCAATTTCCTCCTTCCATTAGTGTGGGCCCATCTAACAATGGTATCATTGCGGAAGATGCCAAATCTGGAGACTATGTCCGTTCAGCGTTTGGAGCCTCGTCCTTTTTAAGGTTTACCTTCAACGACCAAGATTATGTAAGTGACCCTTTATTCCTTTATCCTTTCCCATATGCAGCGAATATGCAGCACAAATAAGAAAAACATTACGTAAAAAATATGGCAACCTACCATAACTGAAATCGAAATTATTGCATAGAGTTGAAAACATTGTGGCAAAAGGAGAAATTGCACGTTTTGTGCAATTTCTTCTTTTGTCACTATGTTTTCAAAAAGCCGTCTGCTGCAAGAGGAGAAAACATTGCTCGTAATGATCAACTTCTCTTTTCACCAGGTTTTCAAAACTCGTCTGCTCCAGAGTTGTTGGACAAACATGTTGACGCATCAAATTCTAATTTTGCCGCAATCTTTTCAACTCGCTTCACCAATTTCGCTTTTGTTTAACTCTTTCCCATACACAACAAATCTGCAGCAGACGTCTAGGCAAAAGCACAGAAAATCCCTTGAAAATCTACATGAGGGAAAGGGTTTAACGTAAAGAGATTTAACATAAATTTCTACGTCATCTGCTGCGGATTTGTTGTGTGTTACGCTCAGGGGCGCAGCCCCTTTAGGCACTGTAGGCACGTTTTGGGGCATTTTGAGAAAAAATGTGTAGGCAGGCACTGTAGGCACGGATCTACACATCTTTTCTCAGAATACCCAAAAATGCAGCTGCGGCGATAGGACATCTGCGTAATGTATCGACCAGATCAGCCTGTGCTGTCCGCGCAGACTGATCCAGCCGACACATTTTGTCATAGTGGGATAGATGTAGAGTAGTGATTCCTGAAACAGAAAATCCACAGGAGGCGAAGTGTATATCCGGGTATGCCTGTGTGGCATGCTTAGGCTGATCCGGGTCGATACTGTACGTACGCAGAGTCTTTTTTTTTCACGAGACGGCCTACACATTGATTATTGCAAAGCTATGCCCCGACGCTTTCATGCACCTTGAATGAACTGTGCTCCAGGTAAATCCACCTTGGTATGTTTGGGACATGTGTCTGACATTGTGACTAATCATATCTTCATCGAGAAAGCCAAGAAACATGGCCGCCATAAAAAAATGAAATAACAACTTTATTCAGTAATCATACTTTTCTCGATTGAGAATTGTTCATTTTTTTTCCTGGATATTTTTCCAGTCAGCTGCTTTTGATTTGTTTTTATGTGGGAAAGTATGGTTAATAATTGTTGTTGCTTTTGTTATCTTCCACAGCTTAGCACTGATACCTTTCCAACAAACAACTACCAGATATCTACAAGTCTACCCGGTTTATTTAGTGTAACTGCCGACGGATATTTACAGCTATTGAACAATGGTTTGGATTATGAAACGGCAGCTAATAATCCAATCGCCCTTGAAGTAAGTACAAGTGGTACATTACAATTGTATCAATAGCTCCACTGGCTGAAAGCCAGTCGAGCTTATGTCATGGCGAATTGTCCGTTGTCAGTGCGTGCATGCGTGAACTTTTTGCTTCAAACGACTTCTCCTCTCTAACCACTTGGCCAATTGGGATGAAACTTCATAGGAAACATCCTGGCAATGTGACATGCGTCATTCGTCTTCCACCAATGGGCTAAGCGTCATTCGTCTTCCACCAATGGGCTAAGTTTATGTGGTAAATCAGCCAGTTGCTTGGGAAGATTGTTGTGTGGAGTACAGGTTTGAGAAAACCAGGAAACACATGAGTAGGTGAACTGGCCGCCGTGATATGACTGAGAAATTGTTAAAAACGGCGTTAAACCCAATCAATCGAACAGTGGGTAGTGAGAACACCAGCTCAGCCAAAATTCTTTCTAACGTTTAACAAAAGTCAATGCAACAAGGGTTATTTGTCTCCCACAAATGGGCGAACATTCCGTTTGAAAAAAACAGCCAGTTGCTTGCAAAGACTGTTGTGTGGAGAACTGGTGTGAAAAAGCCAGGAAAAACAGACTCGCCACTGTGAAAAATGTTAAAAATAGTGATAACCCTTTCCCTCATATAGACGCTTTCTGACGCCTCTGCAGCAGACAGCTTTTTGAAAACATGGTGACAAAAGAAGAAATTGCTCCAAATGAGCAATTTCTGCTTTTGTCACAATGTTTTCCTCTTTTAGTCATAGATTATCCATTTAATTATAGAGATTTTTTTATTTTTCAACATAATATCTTCAAAGTCGTCTGCTTCAGAATTGTCATATGAGGGAAAGGGTTCAAACCACTAATGTCTGTGGTAGTCACACTATGAAGGGGTTATCCCTTTCCCATTTACAAAAAGTCTACTACAGACGACAGCAGCAAAAATGTGAAAAAATCTATGAAAGTTATATTATTGAAAATAGTTGAAAACAGTGTGGAAAAAGGAGAAATTGCTCCTTATGAGCAATTTCTCCTTTTGTCACAATGTTTTCAAAAGACGTCTGCAAATGGGAATTGGTTGTAGGAACTTGGTCATGTGAGATGAGACATAACAATGGCTTCACGCAAAACAGTTGCAACACATAATTCGAAGCAACACCTTTGATGCCTCAAATACTCTTGTACTTCAGATTTTTACAAAGCATACAGCTAGACTGTCATGGGAAAAGTTAAAAAAAATTTTTTATTTTGTAACAGGTGGTTATCCGAGATGTTTCGACACAGCAGTCTTCTACAGCAATCGTGTCGGTATCGATACAGGATGCTAATGACAACTCTCCCGTCTTCCCAGGATTTGCATACACAGGGTCTTTTCTGGAGGGCACCTATAACACATTTAATCCTTCAACTATTACCACAGTGTCTGCTACAGATGCTGATGCAAACAGTTTTATTTCTTATACCATTGCATCTGTGAATAATGATGCGGGATCCAAATTGTTTGTAATCGATTCCTCCTCTGGTCGGATATCCCCTAACGGTACATTCGCCCCGACAACTTATACAGTCCAGGTATCAGCATCCGACGGTGTAAGGTATGGTACTCTTCTTACCAATTTCCACAATGTTTTAAATATTCAGTAATTATATCTTCGTTTTTATCTTTGTTCATTAATGATATCTTCATTTATAGTGATTTTTGTCTCGCTGCGTCGAAGTTGCGTAAGCGAGACTAAGGTATTGCTTTTCTGGCCTTGGCGGCGTCAAACATTAGCGTTTAGCTCAACGCTAAAGTTACGTTTTTTTGTTCTGAATAAGTACTGGTACTAGGACTTTCATATTTGGAATATAGTTACATTTAATACCCCCCTTCTTTACATTGTATCCTGAAGATGCCGAGTGTGACCTTTTTGAGGTAAAAATATGACTTGGGTGGTTTTTAGTGGACTTTGAGATTTGGTCATAGCTTCCTCATTTTTTGTTAGATTGATTTCAAATTGTGCACAAACAATTCTTAAATAAAGTACCCCAACATATCAAACAGATTTTTTGGTCAAACATTTGGATTTTTTTCTTTAAATTTCTTGTATTTTTTAACTTTGCGTTTAGGTCAATGTAAGTTTCGTTTTTTTTTTAATTTTTCTCAATAAGAATATTTGGAAAAAAGTTACATCTAATACACTTCTTCACGTTGTATGCTGAAGATGCTGATCCTAGGGTTTTCAAACTGTGGTAGCTAATGAGTGTTACCTATTTTTGTGGTAAAAAACATGAATTTTGGTGGATTTGTTGATTCATACCTTCTTCATTTTTTGTTAGATTGACTACGAAATTTGCACACATTTGATGAATAATGTTTTTTGAAAATGCCATTGATTTTGGGGTCATACAATTGTATTTTTGTTTATGAATTTTGTGTACTTTTGGTCTTTTGGTCATTTGTCATATTTAGCTCACCAGTGCTCAAGGTGAGTTATTGTGATCACCTTTTGTCCGTCGTTAGTTGTCAACATTTGCTTGTTAATACTCTAGAGGCAACATTTTGCATCTAATTATCATGAGTTTATCAGAACATGCATCTCTATCAAATCTAGGCCAAATTTGCAACTAGGTCATTCAGGGTCACAATCTAGGTCACTAGATCAAATTAAATGAAAATCTTGTTAACACTCTGGAAGCTGCATTTTTGGCTTGATCATGTTGAAACTGTCAGAATGTTTGTCTTAGTGATATCTAGGCCAAGTTCAAATATAGGTCATGTTGGGTCAAAAACTAGGTCACTAGGCCAAATTGAAGTAAAATCTTGTTAACACTAGCGCTCTCAATATTTGCTTCAGCAGTTTGAAATTTTGTCAGAATGTTTGTCTGAAAGACAAGTTCGAATATAGGTCATGTCGGGTCAAAAACTAGGTCACTAGGCCACATTTAAGGAAAATCTTGTTGACTCTCTTGAAGCCGCATTTTTAACTTGAGCATGTTGAAACTTTGTCAGAATATTTGTCTTGATGATATCTAGGGTAAGTTTGAATATGAGTCGGGTCAACAACTAAGTCACTAGGCCACATTGTAGAACAATCTAGTTAACACTAGAGATCTCATTTTTGACTTGATCTGCTTGAAATTTTGTCAGAATGTTTGTCTTGATGATATTGCCATTGGTGCTGAAAGAGTTAAGTTTTAAATAGCCCATTCTCAGGTGAGCGATTCCAGGGCCTCATGGCCCTCTTGTTACAATTGTGTTTAGCTCAACGTTAATGTTTTTGTTATTTTACTTATTGTCTTTTACACTTGCATTGATAGTCAAAGCAGGGGACAGCGAGACCCTTAATTACGCTTAATTCTTGTCCAGTTATTTGCTGATTTATACATTATCAAATTATTCTTAGTTACTTCAACATAACTGTACATCTTTCATATTATACTTAATCTTTGTATGTTTGTGTAACTGAATGTACTTTTGCGTCATTGAGCCACATTCTTTATGTGTATTTTCTTGTAAATGACCAATGACACTTATGCGCAGACTTGCAAAATATTGAGTCCCATGCTGTTCGCCTTTCAGTGTTATGATTACAATTTGTACTTACTGCTATTTATTTTACAACAGCTCTGCCCAGACCTTGGTCTTGATTACTGTGACTGATGTTGCCAACAATATTCCATCATTCCCAGCCAACTTATACAATATCGTAGTGAGTGAAGGGGTCCTTACTGGAAGCTCTGTTTTCCAAGCGAATGCCACAGATCCTGATAGTGTTCTTCTTAGCTATTCCATCCAGAATATTGGGTTCAATCAGAATCAGCAGTTGCAAGACTTTCAGATATCATCAAGGTTTGGTTACATTCTTTTCCTTTTCTAACAAACAAAATATTGGCTAATTATAATGTTGGAAAATGAGCAATGTTAACCCTTTCCCTCATACAATTCTGCAGCAGACGACTTCAGCTGCAAAAAGCTGCAAGAGGCGTCCGAACGTGTTTATATGAGGGAAAGGGTTAAATTTGCTTTCCCGTTAAATGTTTTCAACTGAATATCATAATAACATATCCAAGATTTCTAATGTTTCATTTTTATACGCCCGTTTTGAAAAAACGGATCGTATTATAGTTTTACCTGCAGCGGGCGGGCGGCGTCCAGTATTTTGTCAGCTCAATAACTTTAGAAGCATTTGTCCAATCTTCACCAAATTTATTCAGAATGTGTATTGGCATAATATCTCGGACAAGTTCAATAACTAGCCATATTGCTTAAGTCAATCGAGAGTTATCTCCCTTTAATTATAGAAATTGCCTAAAATTGGTCTTGTCAGCTCAATAACTTTAGAAGCCTTTGTCCAATCATCACCAAATTTGGTCAGAATGTGTATTGGCATATCTTGGACAAGTTCGATAACTTACCACGTTATCTTAGTCACTACACACTTATGTCCCTCGAAATGGCCAAAACTGTACTAACAGTGTCTGCTCTCTAAATTTGCCTGATGTACAACCAATTATCACTATACTTAATTGGTCTCTAAAAAACAGGACGGGCGTATTTTATGACATTAGCGCTCTTGTTGTTCTCTGATTTTGACCCTTTCACAAACAACTTTGCAGCATAGGATTTTGAAATGATCAAAAATCTAGAAAAACCTCCAAAGTGATATTATAATTATTGAATAGAGTTTACCCTTTCCCACATACAAAAACTCTGCAGCAGACGACTCTGAAGTCATCCTTTGAAAAAAAAGCAATCTCGGTAAATGTGGTTTAGATATTGAAAATAATTGAAAATATTGTGGCAAAGGGAGAAATTGCTTGTTTTCCAAAGTTGTTGCTGCAGAGGCATCAGAAAGCATGGTTTACGACATTGTGGCAAAAGGAAAAATTGCCCACCATGAATGATTCCTTAAATCCCCACAATGTTTTCAAAAGTTTTTCTGTAGGTGATGCTGCATCAACATGTATCTCTATTATGAATGGGGGTTTAAGCAGACAGCAGACGACTTTTTGAAAACATAGTGACAAAAGAAGAAATTGCTCAAAACAAGCAATTTCTCCTTTTGCCACAATGTTTTCAACTTTTAGTCATAGGTTATCCATTCAATTATAGAGATTTCCATTTTTGACATATGTTCAAAGTCGTCTGCTGCAGAATTGTCGTATGAGGGAAAGGGTTAATGAATGGGATTTAACCCTTTCCCACCTGCAGACGCATTTTAACGCAATAGCAGCAGACGACTTTTTAAAACATTGTGGCCAAAGGTGAAATTGCTCATGATGAGCAATTTCACCTTTGGCCACACTGTTTTCCACTTATAGTCATTGGTTATCCATTCAATTATAGAGATTTTCCATTTTTTGACAAATGTTCAAAGTCGTCTGCTGCAAATTAGTTGTATGTGGGAAAGGGTTAAGCAGACTGATCTAATAATACCATCTAACAGCTGTAGAAAAAAGTCTTGTGTTTTATTGACACCCTTTCATGAATGTCAGATATAAGTATTTTTCTTATGATATTTTACATTACTTTTCCCTCAATTACGTTACTTTACCTTTGTATTTATTACATTTCTTTCCCTTCAATACTTTACATCACTTTTCCCTCGATGCTGATAATTATTTGGTACTTTTCCTTTTGAAAATTTATGTTACTTTTTCATTATTGTATTTTACATAACTTTTGCTTTTGATATTGTAATTTGTTACTTTTTCATTACTTTTGCTTTTATTTTACATTACTTTCCTTTTCATATTTGATTTCAAACCTTTCCCTCATACACAGACGCTTTCTGACGTCTCTGCAGCAGACAGCTTTTTGAAAACATAGTGACAAAAGAAGAAATGCTCAAAATGACAATATGTTCAAAGTCGTCTGCTGCAGGATTGTTGTATGAGGGAAAGGGTTAAAGAAGAATATAAAAGTTACCACATCAATGCTGTCTGATCAGGACTTCGCCTGGTGCTGATAGGCTTCACTCTTTCTTGTATGACTATTTGATTTTGTGTGGGATGACTGGTTTAGTTCAGTTTAGTTTTGAACTTATTTAATATCAATTGCGAAACAAGCTTTCACCTTATATTTATCACAATCTGGAAATAGATGGGCATGTGAACTTGTTGGCTAAATATAACTGAAATGAGCAGTCCACACAGGCTAATCCAGACCAACACATTCCATCTCGGGGATCGATGTATAGAGTAATGATTCCTGAAACAGAAAATTCCCAAGACTTGAAAAGTCTTTTTCGGTTAGCCTGTGCGGCATTCTGGGTCGATGCTTTACACAGTCCACAATGTTAGTTTTTCTCGCAGAACGGCTCAAAATGATCATGAAAAAGACTTAATCTCTCACCAATCATGTAATTTCAGTGGGTTGGTTACAGTCAGTGTATCTGGTAATAACGGTAATAATATAAACACAGGATTGAAGAGGTTGGACAGAGAAAGTCGAGATTCATATGTGTATTTGATAACAGCACGGGATTCTTCATTCAACTCGGCTACTGCCACCCTCAGCATCACCCTGACTGACATAAATGATAATACTCCTTTCTTCAACAACCAAAACAACCAACAGAACAACATCTACTTCTTTAATGTTGATGAAAATACAGGCACCACAGTAATTGGAACCGTCACGGTATGTTTATTTTACTATCAGTCGAGCGTCTGTGCCGTACGCGGTGCTCTCGTTTTACTTGTCTCCTTGCCACAACATACAGAATGGTTTCTGACACCTTAGCAGCAGCCGACTTTTGAAAACATTACTCTGCTTGATAATTATTCTTTCATTTTTAACCCTTTCCCTCATACAGACGCTTTCTGATGCCTCTGCAGCAGACGGCTTTTTGAAAACATAGTGACAAAAGAAGAAATTGCACAAAACGTGCAATTTCTCCTTTTGCCACAATGTTTTCCACTTTTAGTCATAGGTTATCCATTCAATTATGGAGATTTTCTATGTTTTGACAAAAACAATCAAAAGTCGTCTGCTGCAAAATTGTTGTATGAGGGAAAGGGTTAAAGGTTTTCCATGTTTTGTCTTAAGTTTTCATAGCCGTCTACCGCAGATTCGTTCTATGTGGGAAATGATCAATATTATCACAATGGTGGCGAAAGTCGTCTGCTGCAGATTCGTTCTATGTGGGAAATTATCAATATTATCACAATGGTGGCGAAAGTCGTCTGCTGCAGATTCGTCCTATGTGGGAAATTATCAATATTATCACAATGGTGGCGAAAGTCGTCCGCTGCAGATTCGTCCTATGTGGGAAATTATCAATATTATCACAATTGTGGCGAAAGTCGTCTGCTGCAGATTCGTTCTATGTGGGAAATTATCAATATTATCACAATGGTGGCGAAAGTCGTCTGCTGCAGATTCGTTCTATGTGGGAAATTATCAATATTATCACAATGGTGGCGAAAGTCGTCTGCTGCAGATTCGTTCTATGTGGGAAATGATCAATATTATCACAATGGTGGCGAAAGTCATCTGCTGCAGATTCGTTCTATGTGGGAAATTATCAATATTATCACAATGGTGGCGAAAGTCGTCTGCTGCAGATTCGTTCTATGTGGGAAATTATCAATATTATCACAATGGTGGCAAAAGTCGTCTGCTGCAGATTCGTTCTATGTGGGAAATTATCAATATTATCACAATGGTGGCGAAAGTCATCTGCTGCAGTCAGGCCTCTGAAAGCGTCTTTAACCCTTTTCCTCATACGACAATTCTGCAGCAGACGACTTTGAACTTATTTTGTCAGATGGATAACCTATGACTAAGAGTGGAAAACATTGTGACAAAAGGAGAAATTGCACGTTCTGTGCAATTTCTTCTTTTGTCACTATCTTTTCAAAACGCCGTCTGCTTTAACCCTTTTCCTCATACGACAATTCTGCAGCAGACGACTTTGAACATATTTTGTCAGATGGATAACCTATGACTAAGAGTGGAAAACATTGTGACAAAAGGAGAAATTGCACGTTCTGTGCAATTTCTTCTTTTGTCACTATGTTTTCAAAACGCCGTCTGCTTTAACCCTTTTCCTCATACGACAATTCTGCAGCAGACGACTTTGAACTTATTTTGTCAAAATATGGAAAATCTCTACGTGAATGGATAACCCATGACTAAAAGTGGTAAACATTGTGGCAAAAGGAGAAATTGCTCGTTTTGAGCAATTTCTTCTTTTGCCACTGTTTTCAAAAATCCGTCTGCTGCAGAGGCGTCCGATAGCGTCTATATGAGGGACAGGGTTAATACTAAACCTCTATAAATGAAAGTTTAATCATTAAACAGAGTTGAAAACATTGTGGCAAAGGGATCATGACTTTGAACATATCTTGGTAGAAATATTGTTAGTAAGAATTTTCACTGATAAAAATGAGTGAACACCAAAAATACATGTCATCTATCTTGGGAAAATGGTTAGCGTCTGGAATTTGGAACTGGGTGACCTGTGGTTTGATGCATGGAGAGCACTTTGGCAAGGCAAATTTCCTAGCCTAGTACTGGTTAGTTTATCCAGGGATCATGAACAAGTGTCTTGTTACGTTATGTGAAATAATGTTAAAAACTTTGTAAAAGCCAAATAAAGCCAGGGGGAAAAAAATACATGTACATGAATGTTTACGTGATGTGTTTTAAAATGCAGTTATAATAAAGAAACCATTTTTAGACAATGTATTGAGCCACTGAAGATATTTGACATTTTTGTTGATATTTTCTTATATAATGGTGTTTTTAACCCTTCCCCGCATGCAGCAAATCTGCAGCAGATGACTTTGCAACCATTTAGACAAAACCATAGATAGTCCTGGGATATGAAGGTATAAGGTTTAATATGCTTGAAAACATTTGTGATAAAAAGATCAATTTCAATTTCAATGAGCAATTTCTCCTTTTGTCACAAATGTTTTCAAAAATTTGTCTACTGCAAAAGCATCAGAAATCATCTGTTTATGGATAACATTAAATTTGGAAAGAAGTAAGAATAAAACATCAGGATATAAATTAACCCTTTCCCTCATATAGACGCTTCCTGACGCCTCTGCAGCAGACGGCTTTTTGAAAACATAGTGACAAAAGAAGAGATTGCTCAAAACAAGCAATTTCTCCTTTGGCCACAATTTTTTCCACTTTTAGTCATAGGTTATCCATTCAATTATAGAGATTTTCTATTTTTTGACAAAATATGTTCAAAATCGTCTGCTTCAGAATTGTCGTATGAGGGAAAGGGTTAACCTTTTCACACATGCATCCACTTTCTGATGCCTCTGTATCAGAAATCTATTGAAAGGCTTTCCAATCTACTCAATAATTAAACTTTCATTTAGGGTTTTACTTTCATATTTTTGCAAATTTGTTTCTGCAGCAGACGACTTTTGACAACGTTATGGCAAAGTGAGCAATTTCCCCTTTTGCCACATTTGTTTTCAACTCTTTTTTATTAAAACAACAATAATTATAGAGGATTTTCACAGTTTGACCTAGATGTTTTTAAAGTCATCTGCTGCAAATTTGTATGTCAAAAAGGGTTAATGCTGTGATTTTTTTACTTTTCCAGGCGACGGATGCAGATGAGCCAAATACAGTCAATTCTCAAATATTTTATAATTTGAGAACCACAGGATTGTAAGTTTGTCTCGATTTTTTTTTATAATTACTCTATATTTGTTTTTCAATGTTATGTCCTATTGGGATTTTGGAAGCCTGTGTCACAGGTTCGATTCCCTATTGCGGCGGTATTGGTGGAGTACCAATAGGCAAGTCTACCAATTTGCTTACCTAGGGATCATGAATAAGTGATGTTCCTTAACCCTTTCCCTCATGCGACAATTCTGCAGCAGACGACTTTGAACATATTTTATCAAAACATAGGTTATCCATTCAATTATAGAGATTTTCTATGACTAAAAGTTGAAAACATTGTGACAAAAGGAGAAATTGCACGTTTTGTGCAATTTCTTCTTTTGTTACTATGTTTTCAAAAAGCCGTCTGATGCAGAGGCGTCAGAAAGCGTCTATTATGAAGTAAAGGGATAACCATACAGAGAGAACACAATAAATCGAATCAAGTCAATGTTATGTTCTTTCATGGGCCTATAGTTCTCAAATTCTGCAGGAAGGTTGGGCATGACCAGTCAATGACCCCTACTGATTTGAAGGTCATCCGTCAAAGGTTGGGTCAGTTTTTGATCGCAATAAGCTTGTCCTATTCATAACTGCAGAATGCCTGGGACTATGGTCCTCAATATTTAGACAAACATCTCTTATTTTCAACTCAATGTTTTTGACTAAGTTTTTTTTTCTAGTTGTTTTGAACATCTCGACCAGCATTCTTTCCTTTTTCTAGTTGTTTTGAACATCTCGACCAGCATTCTTTCCTTTTTCTAGTTGTTTTGAACATCTCGACCAGCATTCTTTCCGACATTTTATTACAAAAGATGATGTAACGAGCTTCATTCCTCTTTTACTAATGGGCTAGCATTCTATGTAGAAAAGAAGTCAGTTGCTTGGAAAGACTTATTTGAAGTGCTGGTTCAGAAAGCAATGAAAGGCATGGGTATGTGAAATGTCTGCCATGATCACTTAACCCTTTCCCTCATATAGATGCTTTCCGACGCCTCTGCATGCAGCAGACGGCTTTTTGAAAACATAGTGACAAAAGAAGAAATTGCACAGAACGTGCAATTTCTCCTTTTGACACAATGTTTTCCACTTCTTGTCATAGGTTATCCATTCAATTATCGAGATGTTTTGACAAAATATGTTCAAAGTTGTCTGCTGCAGAATTGTCGTATGAGGGAAAGGTTTAAAACATATTAAAATCGGCATTTAACCCAAACCAGTTTATTTGTCAGGGAAATGCCCCTCCTTGCCTAAAGTTGCTTGTATCTTTTTATTTGCAGGTTTACGATAAATTCAGCAAGCGGTGCAGTTTCCACTACTGGTTCACTGAACTTTGAGAGTCAGAGCCAGTACACGTTCATTGTAGAGGCTGCGGACAGTGCCAGTGATTCGAGAACGGGAACGGCTACAATAAGTGTTTCGGTTAATGATGTACAGGATGAGATTCCACTGTTTACTGACGCTATAGTGACCGTTTTTGTAAACGAGAATGCTAATATCGGAACAGCTGTTACTCAGCTAACGGTATGTACATCAAAGCTCTAGATAAGGGAGCGTTTTGCTTGTTCGTGGTCACTCATAAGAATCATCTCAATGAGACGGATTCTTTTGAGTGCTCACAGCATAGGGTTTGGCTGGATACTGACAATATAGTGACCGTTTTTGTAAACGAGAATGCTAATATTGGAACACCTGTTACTCAGCTAACGGTATGTACATCAAAGCTCTAGATAAGGGAGTGTTACCCTATGTTGTGGTCACTCATAAGATTAAGAATCAACACAATGAGACGGATTCTTTTGAGTGCTCACAGCATAGTGTTTGGCTGGATACTGACAATATAGTTACCGTTTTTGTAAACGAGAATGCTAATATCGGAACACCTGTTACTCAGCTAACGGTATGTACATCAAAGCTCTAGATAAGGGAACGTTTTGCTTGTTCTAAAATCCTTATTTTATCCGATAACCCTATGTTGTGGTCACTCATAAGAATCATCTCAATAAGACGGATTCTTTTGAGTGCTCACAGCATAGGGTTTGGCTGGATACTGACAATATAGTGTCCGTTTTTGTAAACGAGAATACTAATATCCAAACAATTGTTGCTCAGCTAACGGTATGTACATCAAAGCTCTAGATAAGGAGCGTTTTGCTTGTTTTAAAATCTTAATTTTATCCGATAACCCTATGTTGTGGTCACTCGTAAAAATCGATTCTTTTGAGTGCTCACAACATAGAGTTTGGTTGGATTATAAGAGATATTGTTGGGAAAAGAACTGGAAATCCCTCCTTATCTGATCCTCTGTACATATTTGAATGTATATTCTGTTATCCCTTTTCCCACATATTCTGCCTCGGTGGTTTAGTGGTAGTGTCCACCTTGGGTGGGGGAGGTTGTGTGTTCGATCCCTGGTAGGGTCATACCAAAGACTTTAAAAATGGTAGTAACGGCTGCCCACCTTGGCGATCGGGGTTATATAGCGTTACGACTGACTGGATTGTCAGGATAAACAGTCCAGTAGTACTGGTAACTTACCCAGGAAATGCCGTGATATAATTGAAAAAATGTTGTAAGTGGCATAACTCTTTCCCTCATACGATGATTCTGCAGCAGACGACTTTGAACATATTTTGTCAAAAAATAGAAAATCTCTATAATTGAATGGATAACCTGTGACTAAAAGTGGAAAACATTGTGGCAAATGGAGAAATTGCCCATTATCATTTCAAAAGTTGTCAAAAAATGTCGACTTAATTGGTAAAGGGTTAAATAATTGAACGATTATATTTGTTTTTCAGGCCATTGATAGGGATTCGATTCCGGACATAAATTTCGAAATTACCAGCCAATCAGGCAATGAAGACTTCTCGGTCCAGACGAGTTTCAACGGCGTTGCCAACATACTCGTAGCAAAATCATTAAACTACGAGACACGATCTTTTTATACAGTAATCGTGTCGACAATTGCTGCACGAGGCTCGAACATACCTCAGTCTTCTGTTCAACTCACTATAAATGTTGTGGTAAGTTGCATGGTAATTTGTGAGTTCTTGATAAAAAATTGCATATCAAAGGTTTAGTCAGACACTTAAATTTTTGTGCTCACTTTTAAGTTTGAGTAGAAGTTTCTTTTGTAGTGAAAACATTTTCCGTACAAAGAGCAGTTTGTGCTGGTATGACCATCTGTTTTCGATTTTTTCCCTCTGCTTCATCAAGTCAATTAATCCTTTCCCTCATACGGCAATTCTGCAGCAGACGACTTTGAACATATTTTGTCAAAAAATAGGATATCCATTAAATAACCTATGTACTGACAAAAAGTGGAAAACATTGTGGCAAAAGGAGAAATTGCACGTTTTGTGCAATTTCTTCTTTTGTCAATGTTTTCAAAAAAGCTGTCTGCTGTAGAGGCGTCAAAAGCGTCTATTTGAGGGAAAGGGTTATGGATTGATTAATTGAAATTTATCCCTTTCCCTCATATACACTCTTTCTGCAACAATGCAACAGACAGCTTTTTGAAATCATTGTGACAAAAAAAGAAATTGCTCAAAAAGCAATTTTGAGCAATCTCCTTTTGCCACAATGTTTTCCACTTTTAGTCATAGTTTTTTTTTGACTATGTTCAAAGTCGCCTGCTGCAGAATTGTTGTATGAGGAAAAGGTTTAATGCAGTTATCCGCAGTTTATATATATATCACAGCGGTAAAACCATATGAGCTGTTCCACGAAAAAAACGACATTATTGACTATGCATAATGTATCGACCCAGATCAGCCTGCGCAGTCTTGGCCGACACTTTCCGTCTCAGGGGGATAGAGGTATAGAGTAATGATTCCTGAAACGGAAAATCCACAGGAGGTGAAAGTGTGCCTGGATTAGCCTGCGCGGCATGCTTGTGCTGATCTGGATCAATATTTTACACAGAGTCCACAATGTTGGTTTTCTCGTGGAATGACTCGTATGTTTCCTGGCTTTCTAAAACTTATTTCAAACAACATTCTTCTCACCTGTGTTTTTTTTTTTAACCCATCTGTGGAAGATGAATGCAATAAACTTGACGTTTTGACTTTTTTGTAGGATGTAAATCGGTTCGCCCCTACGCTTGACATCCCTAATTCACAAATTAATGTTGCTGATACATTGACTGTTGGATCGGTGTTGACTCAAGTGTCTGCCACAGATTCGGATAATCTTAACAACAACCAGGTAAGTACAATTGCTCTTACTTATTAGTCGCCGGGCAGAATCCCGCGACTTCTATTTTTAATAGCTTTTCGGAAATCACATGGGAGGAGGAAAACAAATTTAAATGTCTTGAACATAAAGTTATGACACATCTAAAATGAAATAAATATTCCGATGTTTTAAGTATTTGCAGTTTCTTTATTTTGACTCGCATTGCTTTTTTTGGGTTTTATTTACAAAGACAAACCCGTCCCTATGAGACTTGCAGCAGACTGTTATGTGTCAATATCGAGATAAAAATCACATTGTATTCTCCTTTAAAATAGCAATTTTAACTTACTGAATGTTATTTTCATGTTCAAAGAGATGTCTTGATTTGTGAAGAATGCATTTTATAATGTTTATCCATGTATATCTAAAATATGAACTGTTTCTAAGCTAAAACTGTTGATCGCGTGACTCGCAAATACCAACTGCGTAGATCAATCTCCTTTGCAGAGAGCCGCTCTTTACACTCACTTACAAATAGTAAATTATAGGCGATTTAAAATGTTTATTTGGTTCGAAACAAATGAAGAAAAGAACAAACCGAGATAAAACTTGTTTTAATAGAAAAATGACTGAACAAACACTCTGTGCCTATAAAGAGTTTCAAGAACGACAACTGCGAAGTAGAATGTGGGTCACGAATCGGGTCTTTCATACAAAATTATTTCGTCCTTGACAATTTTAAATGTTTCATTAAATTCCCTAAAGGCATATTGCTTCTGATTTGCATATTGTTATGCATCATTGACACAAGGGCGCTCATCATAATATAATTTGAAAACATGAGTAGTTTGTTATTTTCATTATAAAAAAGGAAGGAAAGAATTGGGCTCAGTTTATGTTCGAAATTAAGTTTAAATTATACAACAATTTCAATTAGATTTAACTGTTTAGCTGATATTATATTTCGAAGGTGGTCTAATTTATAAATATTGGACTACATTTCAACATTTGTTAAAGTATGATATAATTAGGATGCCAAGCTAATATCATGTCTTCAGCGATTTAATCCTTATCTCATTGTTTTAAAAGTAGATTGCTGCAAAGGTGTCCAATGTTGACTTTAATAGGGGAAAGGTAAAATGACGTGCTATTGCATGCAAATCCTAAATTGTCTGTTTTGTGGTTAACATCTTGAAAAGTGAATGTGGAATTAATAAATCTTATAATTATTCCTTAATGAAAGCACTGTATACAAAAAAGGCTTATGATTGGCAAGATTACTCATTTCCATTACTGTTTATGATCAATAATTAGTTGGCTGTGTGTATGGTCAACCTACTTTGGAATGGAGATTGATCATAAACAATGAAAGGCTTCAATTATCATTCACTTCGTTGACAAAACAATGCAAGTAATAATACATTTTCACTTGACCCCACCCCTGATGTTCCAATATGCCCCTCGTCGTCTGCTGCTGATTTGTCGTATGAGGGAGAGGGTTAATGTATATGCTGTTATCTTCATTTGTCAATAAATGAAGGAAAAGGTCTTATCCCTTTCCCTCATACGGCAATTCTGCAGCAGCCGACTTTGAACGTATTTTGTCAAAAAAATGAAAATCTCCATAATTGAATGGATAACCTATGACTAAAAGTGGAAAACATTGTGGCAAAAGGAGAAATTGCATGTTTTGTGCAATTTCTTCTTTTGTCACTATGTTTTCAAAAAGCCGTCTGCTGCAGAGGCGTCAGAAAGCGTCTATATGAGGGAAAGGGTTAACTACATTCTCAAATTAATTCTTTTACAGCAAGGCGTCATCACATTCCGGGTTACTAGTGTCGTTCCAGCTGCTAACTACTTTGTTCTCCATGCCACTGACGGCAGGTTGTTCCTCGTCAAATCCTTGACGGAAGACAACTTGAACAACGTTAACCAGTACACAGTATGTATCGTCATGACATTTTTAGCTCGACTATTCGAAGAATATGAAGAGCTATTACAGTCACTTGTGCGTCGGTGTCGTCGTTGCAACTTTGTTTAAAGTTTTGCGTGCAAGGCTTTTTGTGTTGGGGATTACTTTTTTATTTGTCCGGCATCTGTCCGTCCATCTGTCTGTTTGTCTGTTCGTCAAACTTTTTCGTCACACTTTC
>JASEVX010000004.1:7901340-7958814 GCA_031761405.1 Serripes groenlandicus
ATACACGCAGATCCGCCCATGCAAGGCTGGATTATGGCCCTTGAATTTGCCAAAATTGCTATAATAGAGCTTGTGAACGCAATAGCAGGCTCCCATTTACTATCTGATCTTCCACCAAACTTAGATAGTAGTTAAATATTGATGAGAGCTCGGTTCCTTTTCGAAAACCAGCCAGTTTTGCCCTTGCATGACATAATTATGACCCTTGAAATGTCAAAATTGCTATAATACAGCTTTGTGAACACTTAAGCCTCCATTTACTATCCGATCTTCACCATACATAATGCTCTGGATTGAAAAGAACATCCAGTAGAGCATTTTACAAAATAGTTCAAAGTTGTCTGTTGCAGAATTGTCGTATGAGGGAAAGGGTTAAAAGAAAGTCCCAGTGAGACCATTCTTCTTAACCTTTCCTACTGAGACGATTCTTTTGGGTACCCACAACATAGGGTTTAAATGTCAAATAAGAATTTTAGAATATGAAAAGCACCTTATATTGATCTCCCATTTATATTTTCAGAATATCAAATATGATATGGTGCTGGATACCATTGGTGGGTTTTCTCTTTCGTAGTGAATGAAGGCAGTGGTATTCTAACTGTGAGAAATTCCCTCCTTTCGAGATGCCCAGAATTATGTAGTAAGTATAAGTCTGTTGAAGCCGTGAAGTGAATGACAGTCTAGCTGTTTGAAAAGGACATTTTTAATAAAAATGTCGAAGTATACTGTTGGTCATAACTGATCCAATTAGTCAATAATAAAAAGAACATTCACTGCTCATTCTGGGCACACAAAGAACAAACATCGCCTGAAAGGGAAAGATAAAGTTTGATCAAAGAAATATGACGGCTTTTTATTAAAGAAAAAATATGACTAATAATTTTCACAGAATGAAACTATCATTTGCCCATCAAAAGACTCGATTGTACCTGGTGGAGGATGGGAGGCGTTTGAATTAAAATCCTTTGCAGTTATTGACCCTTTCCCACATATAGACACTTTTTGAAAGACCCTTGCTACAGTTGACTTTTTGAAACCACTGACAAAAGGAAAAATTGCTCAAAACAAGCAATTTCTCCTTTTTCAGCTTTTTTCATTGATAGTACCTTTATTTATAGAGATGTCCCATGTATTTGCCAATATGTTTCAAAGTAGTCTGCTGCGGATTTGTATGTGGGAAAGGGTCAAAAAGAATGTTGTAGCTCTAAATTCTAACTGATGATGAGTAAAAGAAGGACTGCAACCGATTGCCAATGTGACCGCCTCTGCAGCAGACGGCTTTTTTGAAAACATAGTGACAAAAGAAGAAATTGCACAGAACGTGCCCAATTTCTCCTTTGACACAATGTTTTCCACTTTTCGTCATAGGTTATCCATTCAATTATGGAGATTTTCTATGTTTTGACAAATACGTTCAAAGTCGTCTGCTGCAGAATTGTCGTATGAGGAAAGGGTTAATGTACATGTGAGCAAAGACTGTGCGCTTGATTCTTGTATACGCGGGAGTAGAATTGTTCCACTAATTGTATAACCCTAACCGAGATAAAATTGTTTGTAAATGGAGAATTGCAGACAACTTTGAAATCTTTCTGGCAAAATGAGAAAATTGCTTATGATGAACAATTTCTACTTTTACCACTTTGACTTCAAAAATTGCGTTGCAAAAGTAGAAATTGTAGCTCAAAAAAGGAATATAGTCTAAAGTAACTTTTCACGATACAAATTAACTTTGTTGAACCCATTTGCTACATAGAACAAATCGCCAGCCGAGATTTAAACAATGTGGCAAATGGAAGAAATTGCTCATTTTGCCACAATGTTTCAAATTTCACCTTCTGCACTTGTTTCTTTATCAGGAAAGGGTTTAAAACGGACAAATACAAATCAAGATTAAGAAAGACCTATTGTTTATCTTTGTTTAACATAGGTACGCATCCGTGCTACAGATTCCGGTGGTTTGACATCGACTGCTACAGCTCAGATCCAAGTAAACCGAAACTTGAACAATCCTGAATGTTAGTGACGGATTACCAGGACACAATTGAAGAGAACTACGCCTTGACTACGGAGATATTAAGACTAGTGCGCGTGATTTGGACTCGCAGGCTCCATACAATAGCCTCACTTTTTCGGTCCTGAATAACAATCAACAGGCTTCCAACTATTTTGAAATTTCTAACACCGGGGTGTTGACACCTGAGGAGATTCTCTAGTTGGCCTTGGAGTTGATCGATTTGTGGTGAGTTCTAAACCCTTATCCCTTATCTGTAATCCACCATGGCCGAGTAGTTATCATTGGAGAATTGGACCGGGCATACCAGTTTTAATTCCCACTTTAACCCTTTCCCTCATACGACAATACTGCAGCAGACGACTATTGAACATATTTTGTCAAAAAAGTAAGTGGAAAACATTTGTGGCAAAGGAGAATTGCTCGTTTGAGCAATTTCTTCTTTTGTCACAATGTTTCAAAAAGCCATCTGCTGCAGTGGCGTCAGGAAGCGTCTATATGAGGGAAAGGGTAATTCCCGTTGCAGTTGTCATGGTGGAGTGGCCTTGGAAATACTTATGTTGGAGTTTATCAATTCATGGTCGGTTCTAAAACCTTTCCACATACAGAATTTTCTGACGCCTCTACAATGGCACAAACTTTTGAAACATTGCAGCTAAATGAGAATTTGCTCATTATGTTTTGATTTCTTTTTAAATAATTAAACTCCGCATTTGTTTTATAAGTCATATGCTGCAGATTTGTTATATTTGGAAAGGGTTAACCTGTAACATACCCCGTTGAGGCACAGGGGTTATATTCTGGAGTGTCCTTGGGCAAGGTACATTTCCTTGCCTAGTACTAGTTTGTTTAACCAGGAATCATGAATAAGTCGATAACTGAAATAATGTTGAAACAATAAAACCCCAATTAAACTTGACCTTCGCCACGTAAAAGGCAAATCTGCGGCAGACAAGATTTGAAACATAAACAACTTTATGAATCGAGGTATAATGATTTATGAAAAACAGTCTTGCAAAGAGCTTGAAGCAATTTCTCCTTATGTTGCAAGTTTTCAAGTCATCTGCTACAGATGAATCAAATGTATCTGCCTGTCAGACGACTTTGAAAGCATCCTTGTAAGCTTGTTTTACTGAATATGTCTGTTCTTACAATGTTTTGTTCTACTTAATAGCATGGTGAAGGTCTTTTGACATACCTCGTGCTACCCATCCCCACTTGCAACAAACCTGCAGCAGACGACGGTGAAAATCTAAAATATGGAAAATCTCTTTAAATGAAAGAAACAATGTTTTAAATAAATTGGAAAGCATTGTGACAAATGGAGATTTTGCTCATAAGTAGAAAGTTTATCCATATATTGTGGTTAAGTTCTGCCAGTCATGCGTATTTAATGTGAAGTTAAAGAGACATGCATGTGATTTATTGTGATTGTTTTACATTTTTAATGTGACAGTAAAGAGACATGCATGTTGATTTATTGTGATATTTTCGTATTAATGTGAAGTAATTTCACTTTGCATGTGATTTAATGTAATATTTTTGCCAAGGTTTTATGTGAAGTAAAGATTACCAGGTCTTTATGTGAAGTTAAGTCACTTGCATGTATTTTGGGTAATCTTTTTGCGCCAGATCTTTATGTGAAGTTAACAGTCAATTGCATGAGATTTATTGATATTCTTACTCTTACAGAATATTCTTACATGCATTGTGATTATTATAATATTTAACCTTTTATTATCTTGTGTACAGTTCAACGGTGGCCTTAGCGACATGCGGTTCTCCTTCATTGCAAGCCCGGAAGAGCGGCAACAGTCACCATTAACGTAAACCGAAATACGTTTGCGCCTCTTTTCTTCAATTCCACATACTACACGACCATTCTTGACAAACGTAACACTGGACAAAGTGTGATAACTATAACTGCTGAAGATCGAGATACAAGTGTAAGTTTATTTTAAGACTTGCTGGGAGTCAAATTTATATCTATCATACTGACAATTGCTATCAATCGGGAAATTGCTGAATTAAGAACCCGTTTTGCCGATGTCATTGTGCTGAGCATCATTAATATTCTAGCAATTGGTTACCCTTTCCCTCATATAAATGCTTCTGAGGCATCTACAGCAGACAGCTTTTGAAAGAAACGGTGGACAAAAGAAGAAATTGCTCAAACAAGCAATTACTCCTTTTGCCCCACAATGTTTTTACACTTTTAGTCATAGGTTATCCATTCAATTATAGAGATTTTCTATTTTATGACAAAATGTTCAAAGTCAACTGCTGCAGATTTGTCGTATGAGGGAAAGGGTTGAACTGGGAAGGAAGTCGGTTACCTGGGAAGAATGTCATTCATGTTATATCGATCCGATGCCTTGGATTTGTACTGGAAATCATATCTCCATCACAGAGAGATGCACGTTTGGCTGGAAAGAAATAACAAATTGAAAAACAATAAATTTAGACCCCCAATTATCTCAATCTAGGTTTGCCTATATGGGAACAAGACGCTGGTCTCTACATGCATGCTCCGATCGGTACAGATGACATGTTGACACTAATCGACTAGCCAATTATCCGATAATTTATTTAATGGGCTATTGTTGTGTTTAACGAGTCTGGGAGCACACTGGTTTACTAATTAATTGGGTGAAAATGCAGAAAATAAGGTACATTTTCCCCCAGACATTAAATAGGTCTAAAGTAACCATCTAAAGATATGCCCTAGAATGCACCACAGACGTTCCCAATTACAAAATTGTTCTGCGGGGCATTTGTGGGTCCCTAGATTAGTGGTCATAATACGTCGCCTGTCGTAGAAAGGTCACCAAAAATTATCACATGTATGTAAATGTTGTGAGGAATACAGGTACTAGAAAGTCAGGAAACCATTGTTCAATGTACTGGCTGCCATGATATATCAAACATTTTCTGTCTGGTGTAAATATGTTGTATGTGGGAAAAGGTTAACCTTTTTCCACATACAACAAATCTGCAGCAGACAACTTTGAAAACATAGTGATAAAAACTTGAAAAATCTCCATGATAGATAGCTTAATTGTTAAATAAAGTTCAAAACATTGTGGGCAAAGGATAAATTGCTCATGATGGCCACAATGTTTTCTAAAGTCGTCTGCTGCTATTGCGGCAAAATGCGTCTGCAGGTTGGAAAAGGTTGCATCTATGTAATGAAATCTATTTTCGTTTGGTATTTATCGCTTTTCGTCTCGCCCACGATAGTGGTGTGAGACATAGCAGTCACTTTTTTGGCGACGGCGGCTGCTTTTACAAATAGCTATATCTCTGCAACCCCTGCTTGAATTTTTCTGAAACTTTGTTAGCTGTATTGTTTGATCATGGGACATCTGTCAACGTCAAATTTTCAGGGTCAAGGTCATAATTGTGCAGAACTATGTGATATGTGTTTTTGTAAAATCTCAAAAGTGTTGCTTTATCACCTGGTGTAATTATGTAAATTTTCGGCAAATATGACCTTCTTTTCAGTACAAAAATATTTTCCCATGACTTAGGTGTAAAACAGTTTTACACCTATCATAATCATAGTGATTGCAATTATTTACAATTTAATGTAGTATTATTGATCACTCTTTACTTCATGTGTGAATAAATATATTAAGATATATACACATGTAGTGAGTTTATTATTTATCATGACATGTTGATAACAATGCATTGACAGACACTTACTTTTTCACATTTTATCAACTTTACTTTCATTTTGCATAGTGATACCATTTAATATCTGATTTTCTTAGAAGGGCGAGACACCCTCAGCCCGAGAGGTCTTGTTACATACAATAAATCTGTAGCATGCTACTGAAATAAATGAAGAAATATCTATAAATGAAAGTAGAGCTGGATTTTCCTTATATTTTCTGATTGGTTAAAAACATGACCACATGGGTGATAGGCTCTAATCTATCAATATATCTGTTTAAAGTAAAAATTGTAATCTTCCTGAAACAGTCTCGCTAAAAGGGTCTCCATACATATTTGATGCATCTGCAGAGGATTACTTAGGAAGAAAACTCCTCGATTTCTATAGTTTGCATACTTTTACTTAGAAGAAAACTTCTTGATTTCTATAAAGTTTCCATACTTTTCCCTAGACACATTAAAAGTTGTCTGCTGCAGATTTGTTCCATGGGGGGAAAATGAGGGTTAAATATTCCAATATGACTAAATTGAAAGATTATATGTTTATTTCAGTCGCAGTTTAATCAGATCTCATTTGAAGTGATCGGTGACGATAATGCTCCCGACTTTTTCACAGTTACTTCTACCTCTTTCACCAGTCAGGCACAAGCAGTGGTAAGGATCAGATCTAGTCTGACTGCTGGAAATCAAGACCGATACTATGTAAGTACAATTCTATTTTTACCTTTTATTTGGCCTCCCCTCTGAGAGGCCATCTCGTAATCATGCTTTCGGTTATTGAACTTTTGGCACTGGCGTTGTTTCTTTGAACTCTTGTGGTTTTTTAGCTCGACTTTTGAAAAAACGAGAGCTATTGTCATGACACTGGCGGCGGCGGCGTGGTCGTGCGATTAAGGTTTTTTGTTTAGCTCAGCTTTTTTTCTGTTTTCTATCCGTCGAGCGTCTGTGCCGTATGCGGTGCTCTTGTTTAAAATCTAATTCTAAATATAACTTTAAATATATAATAACATAAGCACAGATGGAAAGGATCATTAAAATTCAAAAAAGGTGTTCATCAAGCGTCTAAACAAAACCAAATTTATTTACCAGTAGGAATTTGATTCAGCTGGTCAGGGGCTTGTCATTATATGAGCCGTCCCGCGAGAAAACCAACATTATGGCTTCTGTGTAATGTATCGACCCAGATCAGCCTGCGCAGTCCGCGCAGACTGTTCCGGGCAGACACATTCTTATGGGTATAGAGTAACAATTCCTGAAAGAGAAAATCCGCAGGAGGCGAAAAGTGTCTGTTGAAAGCATTGTTGGTAAAAGAAATTATTCGGTTTTTTTGTAATCTTTTTCCCACAATTTCTTTTTTAATCAGTTTGCTGTAATGATCTTTGGGATATCTTTATTGGTGGAAAAGGGTAACTTTATAAACATTTCGAGGGCTTGGCGTGAAACGGTTGTAACTCAAATTGGTATTTTTTTACCAAGGTTAATCACCTTGCCATAAACTCTTTATAAGCGTTAAATCATTTTTCTTGGTAAACAATGGAAATTTAGGTGCCATTGCTCGTTCTGAGCAATGGCACCTAAATTTGCATTGTTTACAAAGGGGTCAAAATTGCCCCTAAATCAGGGTTTTCAAAATAGGTTTTTAGTTACAACCGTCTCACGCCAAGCCCTCGATTTATTCTTACCTGTAGGTTCGAGTGGAAGCTAGGGATAACGGCACTCCTTTCCGTTCAGCAGTAGCCGTGGTGATTGTAGACATTACACGGAATTTCCAAACACCAGTATGGACTACAGCATCCTATTTTGCTAATATTCCTGAAAACCAGAACCTTGGAATTGCGTTTGCAACTGTGTCGGCCAATGATGGAGATGCTACAGTAAGATTCTCTTTGTTTTGTTTTTAAGTTATTTATATTTTTATACCTACATAATAAGCCAATGTCTTTAACCCTTTCCCTCATATAGACGCTTTCGGACGCCTCTGCAGCAGAGTGCTTTTTGAAAACAAAGTGACAAAGAGAAATTGCACAAGATGTGCAATTTCAGCTTTTGCCACAATGTTTTCCACTTTTCATCATAGGTTATCCGTTCAATTATGGAGATTTTCTATGTTTTGACAAAATACGTTCAAAGTCGTCTGCTGCAGAATTGTCGTATGAGGGAAAGGGTTATACCTACACAAGCCAATGTATTTTTGTTAGGGAGCGGAGCAGGGTATATAGGAGTTGCATTGTAGCTCATTCAGTCACTATTTTGTCTATAGAGTTATTTCTCAGTAAAGCAACCACTGGCTGGATTTGAATTGAAATTTAACCCTTTCCCACATACAACAAATCTACAGCAGATGACTTTGAAAACTTTTAGGCAAAAATATGGTAATTCTCTATAACTGCAGGTATAAAGAAAAGTTGAAAACATTGTGGCAAATGGAGAAATTGCTCAAAAATTGCTTGTTTTGAGCAATTACTGTTTGTCCAATTGTTTTCAATAGTCCTCTGCTGCAGGGGCGTCAGAAAGTACCTAAAGGTGGAAAAGGGTTAAAGGAAGATGCTCTACCTGTGTTATATATATATATATATATATATATATATATAGTTAAGACATGTTGACTAACAAAAACATGCAAGAGTAGTGCCCTAGAACTAAAGCCTTGTACCTAAGTAATACTTAAACATGGCACTTTAAGCCTTTCCCTCATAAAGACCTTTTCAGATGCCTCTCCAGCAGACGTCATTTTGAAAACAAAGTTCTAAAAGAAGAAATTGCTCAAAACAAGCAATTCCCCTCTGCAGCAGATGGCTTTTTGAAAACATAGTGACAAAAGAAGAAATTGCACAAAACATGCAATTTCTCCTTTTGCCACAATGTTTTCCACTTTCTATGTTATCCATTCAATAATAGAGATGTTCTATTTTTTGACAAAATACGCTCAGTCGTCTGCTGCAGGATTATTGTATGAGGGAAAGGGTTAAACCTTTCCAACTAAAATATCTATTTTGATGTACCTATGGTAGATGATATTGAAAACATTGTTGCAAAAGAAGAAATTGCTCAAAAGCAAGTCCTCATTTTGCCACAATGTTTTCAAATCTTCTGATTTATTTTACTCTCATTTCTAGAGATTTTTCTTGCATAGATGTTTTGCCTCAGCTGCAGGTTTGCTAAAAATGGATTAAGACTCCCATTTTGGTGGACACATCTCTTTATAATTTTTATTTTTATTATTTCAGGCCCCCCACAACATCGTGAATTATGAACTTGAAACTGCAACATACAATACAGGCAATAATAATCAAGTAGATGTGAAGGCTTACTTTCAAATCAATGCTTTAACTGGTCAAATAAGCCTTCGTCAGTCATTGCTGGATGAGGTTTCAGCTTCATCACGTTACACGGTGAGAGTAGCAAGTTTGAGCATGATAACCTCGATATGCGCAAAATTTGTAAATTAAATGTTTCTATTTTGTTTGACGACTTTGCAGCAAACGACTTTTGGAAACATTGACACAAGAAGAAATTGCTCAAAATGAGCAATTTCTCCTTTTGCCTGAATGTTTAAACTTTTGTTAGTAATTATACCCTCATTTATGTGGATTTTTCCATGTTTTTGACTAGATGTTTTGAAAGTTGTCTGCTGCAGATTTTTGTATTTGGGAAAGGGTTAACCCTTTTCCTCATAGACGCTTTCTAACGCCTCTGCAGCAGACGGCTTTTGAAAACATAGTGCAATTTCTCATTTTGCCACAATGTTTTCCACTTTTTGTCATAGATTATCCATTCAATCATGGAGATTTTCTATGTTTTGACAAAATACGTTCAAAGTCGTCTGCTGCAGAATTGTCGTATGAGGGAAAGGGTTAAGAAATTAAAAAATAGTCATCTAAAGGATAGATTCTAAAGACATTTACCTAAGTGAAAAAGTTGACAATTTCTGTTTTTCCGATGCATTTCCGAATTGTCAGGTGGTAAACTATTGACCATACATTGATTGATTGATTGGGGCTTAACGCCGTTTTTAACAATTTCTCAGTCGTATCACGGCGGCCAGTTCACCTACTCATGTTTCCTGGTTTTCGCACACCAGTACTCCACACAACAATCTTCCCAAGCAACTGGCTGCTTTTCCACATAGACTTGGAAGACGAATGACGCATGTCGCAATGACTTTTGTCAAACGTCGGAAAGAAAGTTAGCCGAGCCGGGACTGACCATTGTAACAGGTCTTGCAGTTAATTTTTAGCTTTGTCTGTTTTTCGAAGAAATAAGTCAGGCTATGTGATACCCTTGGCGTCATCGTTGTCATTGGCTTCTGCATCGTCACAAAACTTTTAACCTTGCCTTATATCTCAAAAACTGTTACAAATGTTCCTTGGAACAATACGCATGTCTGCCATGTCGCATAACTCTGGCTTTGATCATTATTCAGAAATGCCCCTTTTTCGACTTAACCCTTTCCCTCATATAGACGCTTTCTGACGCCTCTGCAGCAGACGGCTTTTTGAAAACATAGAAACAAAAGAAGAAATTGCACAAAACGTGCAATTTCTCCTTTTGTCGCAATGTTTTCAAAAAGCCGTCTGCTGCAGAGGCGTCAGAAAGCGTCTATATTTTCTATGTTTTGACAAAATACGTTCACAAAGTTGTCTGCTGCAGAATTGTCGTATGAGGGAAAGGGTTAAACAAAAACGGACTAGCATTCACTCCGTGGTGCTCTTGTTATTCATTTATTACTTGGTGTTATTTCTGAACTTTCAAAAACAAGAAATTTGAAATGCATTTTCTTTTCAAAACACCCCAATGAACCCAATTGTAACACTTGATCAATTTAAAAGCACTGACAGTCATTTACTCTTTCTTACGTAGAGATGACTTTTGCCACAATGTTTTCCAACTCTTTTAAATTATTGTTCTTTCATTTAAATAGGTTTTTCAATATTTTTAAGTAGACGTTTTCAAATTTTTCTGCTGTAGATTTATTTGTATGTTGCAAAGGGTAAAATTTGATATATGGAGAATCGGAGCAAGTGTTATAATTGAAAATTTAATTTTGCCAGCTAACTGTCAGGGCTTATGATCTCGGAACACCAGAACGATCGACTACCCAGAGATCCACAGTAACTGTGACAGTTTTCAGAAACCAGTCTCCTCCTGTATTTGTCCAAATACCATACTCGACGACAATTTCACAGAGTGAGGCCCTGGGTCAGAGTATATACAGGGTGACTGCAGTTGATAATGATGCATCTTTAAATAATGTGAGTATAATATGGTATTAGCTCTAAAACTGTTTTTAAAATTTAACTTTTAAATTGTTATTACCTTTAAAACTGTTAATAGCTTGAAAGCTGTTATTAGCTCTAAAACTGTTATTACCTTTAAAACTGTTTTTAGCTCTAAAGTTGTTATTAATTCTAAAACTGTTATTACCTTTTAAATTACCGATTTAAAACTAGTATAAGCTCTAAAATGGTTACTCGTTACTAGTTTTAAAACGATCGTAAGCTTTAAAACGGCTTTCAAACTAACTGTAATTAGCTCTAAAATTGTTACAAGCTCTAAATAATTTACAAGTTTTAAAATAGTTGTTAACATTAAAACAGTTATTAGGTTGCCTGTCAGGACTAACCCTTTAATGTTGTAAAATGTTTAAAGTTGTTGTTCAATCCTTTCCCACCTGCATGCGCATTTTGACGCATATGCAGCAAACAACTTTTGAAAATATTGTGGTCAAAGGGAAAATTGCTCATGATAGCAATTTCTCCCTTTGCAGCATTTTTCTTTCAAATCTATTCAATAAGTATACTTTATTTAATTTATTTAGATTTTTAATAATTTTGCATAGATGATATCAAAACATGTCTATTATGTGGCCATGTTTCTGTCCGTTTGTATCACTTATCATTTGCTGACATTAGTTTTCTGTGTAGTACACACAATGTGGGTTTTTTGTTGGATAATTAACCCTTTCCCTCATACGACAATTCTGCAGCAGACGACTTTGAACATATTTTTATCAAAGAATGGAAAATCTCTATAATTGAATGGATAACCTATTACTAAAAGTGGAAAACATTGTGGCAAAAGGAGAAATTGCTCGTTTTGAGCAATTTCTTGTCACTATGTTTCCAAAAAGCTGTCTGCTGCAATGATTTTAGAAAATCTCCATAGTTGAATGGATAACCTATGACAAAAAGTGGAAAACATTGTGTCAAAAGGAGAAATTGCACGTTTTGTGCAATTTCTTCTTTTGTCACATTTTCAAAATAGCCGCCTGCTGCAGAGGCGTCAGAAAGCGTCTATATGAGGGAAAGGGTTAAGTACCAACAACATAGGGTTTTGTTTAAATATAAGAGATATTGTTTGGAAAAGACATGTTTAGTCCTCATCTAGTCCACTGATCTATAATACAATTTGATAAATGTTGAAATTTCTCTTCCAGGTTTTCGGCGAGGTGACATACAGATTATTGGGGTTAGGAGGCAGCCAGAATTACTTCTCTATGGATGAAGGTACAGGGGTCATTTCATCGCAACCAGGCCTTGCAGTAGACACATCTACTTCATACACGGTAATTCATCTCATAAATACGATTTTTTTTGCCTGTGTAAAATATTAAGAAAGGTTGACCCTTTCCCTCATACAACAATTTTGCAGCAGACGACTTTGAACATATTTTGTCAAATAATGGAAAATCTCTTTAATTGAATGGATAACCTATGACTAAAAGTGGAAAACATTGTGACAAACGGAGAAATTGCACGTTTTGTGCAATTTCTTCTTTTGTTACTATGTTTTCAAAAAGCCGTCTGCTGCAGAGGCGTCAGAAAGCGTCTATATGAAGGAAAGGGTTAATAGTAGGGCATATCAGAAAACTGTGCCATGACTGTAGAAAGAATGTGGGTGTTTTTTATTAACCATATCCCACATACAACAAATTAGCAGCAGACAATGTTGAAAAAAAATCGACAAAAACGTGAAAAAAAATCCATAGATGAATTATATTTAATAACATGAGTTGAAAACATTGTGGATGTCAATGAAAGCGTATCGAGGGCTTGGCGTGAAATGGTTGTAACTAAAATTGATATTCTTTTACCAAGGTTAATCACCTCGCCATAAAGTCTTTATAAGCGTTAAATCATTATTTTTTGGTAAACAATGGAAATTTAGGTGCCATTGCTCGTTCTGAGCAAGAGCAATGGCATCTAAATTTGCATTATTTACAAAGGGGTCAAAATTGCCCCTAAACCAGGGATCTCAAAATAGGTTTTTAGTTGCAACCATTTCCCGCCAAGCCCTCGGTATCTGTCATCAACAATAAGCGCATTACAAATCTTTTCTATATTGATCTGACCTGCACTGTTTGACAATGAGTTACATGCATAGGCAGATGTATACTGTCAAACCTGTGCTAAAGACCACCTTTGTTTAGCCATTCCCTGTCTATAGCAGCCACACTTTTAATTAAACCAATTACTCATTTTCCGCATAAACGACCCTGTAATCCGAGACCACATTGTTCTCATCCAGTGGGTGGTCTTTAACCCTTTCCCTCATACGACAATTCTGCATCAGACGACTTTGAACGTATTTTGTCAAAACATAGGTTATCCATTCAATTATGGAGATTTTCTATGACAAAGTGGAAAACATTGTGGCAAAAGTAGAAATTGCACGTTTGGATTTTCTGAAGCTCGGATCACTACAAATGATGCCGACAACTTCTGAAAACAAAGTAGAAAATGTTATTTCTCAGAAAAAGCAACTTTTTCTCTTCCAGTAATGCTTTTGACCCTGTTTTATGTTTAATAATTATTTTTATTCCATTTTTTTTTCTAATACGAAATTTCTCCATGAGAAGGTGAAAGTGCAACAAAGAAATCCGCAGCAAATGACTTTGAAAATAGTGTGGCGAAAGGAGAAATTGTTTATGACCAATTTCTCCTTTAATACAATGTGTTCAATTCTATTCAATAATGATACTTTCATTTATGGAGTTTTTCTACAATTTTGATATTTTCAATGTTGTCTTTTCTAGGTTTGTATGTTGGAAATATTTATTATGTGTTGACTGCTTAGTAGAGGTGACCGCTAACACCAGTTTTGAATGTAAATTATTATTCTCTTTTTTTCTCAGCTTATTGTACAAGCCTATGACAATGGTTATCCCTCTCGAACCGATACGGAAGTTGTGACGATCACAGTAAACAGGAATACACAAGCTCCCGTGTTTTTCCCATTAAGTTACAATGTCAACATCTTTGAGACTCAAATACTTGGTGAGACGTTTACACGGGTTACAGCCACAGACCCAGATGCATTATCGGTAAGACAATGTTGTGATTTGTCAAACGGTTGCTTAATTAACACTCTACCCCATACAGACGCTTTCTAAAGCATACATTTCAAAATGATGTGGCAATTGCGCATAAAGAGCAAGTCCTCCTTTTGCTACAGTGTTTTGTCTCTATTTAACCTTTTCCCACATACAACAAATCTGCAGCAGACGACTTTGAAAACGGTGACAAACCTGAAAAATCTCCATAAAACATAGCTGAATTGTTAAATAAAGTTTAAAATTGTACTACAACTGTGTCAATGCTCATGATGAGCAATTTCACCGTTGGACGCAATGTTTTCAAAAGTTGTCTGCTGCTATTGCATCAAAAGGTGGGAAAGGGTTAATTACCAACATTTAGTAGAAAGAGATCTTGCATAATCTGCTGCGCATTTGTTGTAAATGGGAAAGGGTTAATTGATTTTCCCATTCAAATTGTAAATTGGAAAGGGTAAAATGATTTTCCCATTTAAATTGTAAATGGGAAAGGGTTAATTAATTTTCCCATTCAAATAAAGTCTGTAATATACCTGTCTATAAATAACCCTTTCCCTTTCCAGTGGTAGACTCTTGAAACATCTTGGAAAAAGTATGAAAGAATCTACAATTTAAAGTGTTAAACCTTTCCCTCATAAAGACGCTTTCTGACGCCATTGCAGCAGACGGCTTTTTTTAAAACATAGTGACAAAAGAAGAAATTGCACAAAACGTGCAATTTCTCCTTTTGCCACAATGTTTTCCACTTTGTCATAGGTTATCCATTCAATTATGGAGATTTTTTATTTTGGACAAAATACGTTCAAAGTCGTCTGCTGCAGAATTGCTATATGAGGGAAAGGGCTAATTATTGGTTTGTGTTGTAAACTTAGTGGCACAATCAGAAGTTGTCTGCTGCAAAATTATTCTGTAGGGAGGCTTAGACACACCATGACTGTCAACAAGACAGCTTATTTTGTTACCCTGTCTTTTGCGGTGTTTGAAATAAACAGATCATTGTTACTAATTAACCCTTTCCCTCATACAACAATTCTGCAGCAGCCGACTTTGAACATATTTTGTCAAAAAATGCAAAATCTCTATAATTGAATGGATAACGTATGATTAAAAGTGGAAAACATTGTGGCAAAAGGAGAAATTGCATGTTTTGTGCAATTTCTTCTTTTGTCACTATGTTTTCAAAAAGCCGTCTGCTGCAGAGGCGTCAGAACGCGTCTATATGAGGGAAAGGGTTAAAAACCCAATATAACAAGAGATTTTGAAGGTAAGAAAATAGTTTTCTATCCCTTAATTAAGCATCCGGCTTTTCATTTCTTTCTTAAACTTTTCAGGGAAACCCTAATAGTGTTGATTATACTGCTACTGGCTCACAAGCGGCTCTTCAGTACTTCAGTGTGAATTCTGCCACAGGAGAAGTCTCTGCCAGACGGCGCTTACAGGATGATAACTCCCAAAATACTGTATACACTGTGAGTACATTTTCCCTTTTAGATAGTCAATATACTCGAACTTATCGCCTAACTTAGGTCAGTTTCATTTGAGTAGCTATACTCCTGTGTAATTTGTGTTAAGTCTTTACCGGAAACAGAGAACAAAGAATACACCCGTCTTAAAAGTTTGACTAGATTTAGAATGAATGAAAAAATATGCGAGATATAAATTATCCAATGATCAGGTTTGTATTGTACTACTCAGTGTGGGTTAAACCTCTAGAGATATAAATTATCCAATGACTCCTTGTAGTACAATACACATTAATGTATTATGACTCCTTGTAGTACAATACACATTAATGTATTATGACTCCTTGTAGTACAATACACATTAATGTATTATGACTTCTTGTAGTACAATACTTAATGTATTACAACTGCAACATAATATGAGCCGTTCCGCGAGAAAACAAACATTATGGCCTCTGCGTGTTGTATCAATCCAGATCAGCCTGCGCAGTCTGATCCAGGCCAACACATTTCGTCTCGGGGGGGATAGATGTATTGAGTAATGATTTGCTGAAAGATAATATCCACAGGAGGCGAAAAATGTCTATCTGGGTAAGCCTGCAGGGCATGCTTTGACTGATCCGGATCGATACTTTATGCAGAGTCCACAATGTTGGTTTCTCGCGTACGGCTCTTATTCCGTCTTTTTCAAGTCCGGGTGGTGAAGAGGGTATATAACAACTTGTATTTTTTTTTATTTCAGTTGACAGTTCAGGCCCGTGACTTTGGTACCCCACAATTACAAAGTCCTCAAACAACTGTGATAATAACTGTCATCAGAAACCGCTTTACTCCCCAGTTTATAAACACGCCATACACTAGAGACATCTCCCAAACTTCAGGACTAGGAACCAGTGTTTTCCAGGTTACTGCCACGGATGCAGATACTGTAAGTTAAACTCGTTCAAGGCAACCTCAAAATGCATTGTTGGAAAAATGAGAAGTGTACTCGGAAACAACATGGCTAAAATTATTATTTGGTGACCGTCTACAAAGACCGATGGATTGAAACACATGCCAGCCATGGGTCGGGGCTATTTTCATTAAAATGCCTATCTAGAATGCAATCTTCTGAAAGTATAAATTTCAGCAGCAGATAACTTTTGAGAACATTGTGACAAAAAGAGATAATGCTCATGATCAGAAATTTCTCATTTTGCCACTATTTTCAACTATATATTTAATGATTGTTGTTTCATTTATAGAGTTTACAATGTCATTTCCTTTCACTTAACCCTTTCCCTCATACGACAATTCTGAAGCAGACGACTTTAAACGTATTTTGTCAAAACATCGATTACAAAAAGTGGAAAACATTGTGGCAAAAGGAGAAATTGCACGTTTTGTGCAATTTCTTCTTTTGTCACTATGCTTTCAAAAAGCCGTCTGCTGCAGAGGCGTCAGAAATCGTCTATATGAGGGAAAGGGTTAATGCGTTCAAATGTGTCTGCTCGACTTATTGTATGAGGGAAAGAATATAAAAAAGGAATGGAAGGTTAGGCCGATTTATTTTATGTTCAAACTGGTGAAAATCTTTTTTTAACCCACTCCCTCGTGTATGCCTTTCGACGCATCTGCAGCTGATGACTTTTGAAAACATAAACAATTTAACCTTTTATCACAATATTTTCAACTGAATTTGAAAACTATACATTCTTTTATAGAGAATATCCATATGTTTGCCTAAATGTTTTCAGTCGTCTGCAAAAAGGTACTTTGAAAACAAGCAAAAATGTTTTACATATTGAATGAAGTTGAATAAAGTTGGAAAAGATTGTCGCAAAAGGAGAAATTGCTCATTATGACCAATTTTTCCGTTTGTCACAATGCTTTCAAAAGTCGTCTGCTGCAAATTCATTGAAATATGTCTGCATTAGGGAAAGTGTTAAACAAAGTTTTCCAGTGTCATAGCCATATATTGAAATACTAATAACAATGGTGTACATGACTGTGTAACCTAGCTCTTATTGAAAATCTTTCTTTTTCAGAACCAGTTCAATTCAATTACATATTCTATTGTTGGTGAAGCCTTCAACTTGTTTAGCATTGATCAGCAAGGAATTATTACACCGAGACAAAGCCTTTTTGGACGTTCAGAAGCAACCTATACAGTATGTGGAATTAACATTTTTTAATCACATAAAGCCATCTCTGGGTGTGTCAAAATCCCATTACATAAATATCATATGACACTAGTAGTTTGGATTCCAGTCTTATGCTCAAGTCTTTTTGTTTGAACCCAAACTATGAAAATGAAGTCACATCAGCGATTTGACGTTATAATGTTAGTCACTTTGTCGCAAAAACTGGCAAATTTCATGTAAATAAACGTTTGTGATAAATAAAATATCTCATTTGCGTTTAATAAGTTTGTTAACCAAGCTGAAAATGTCGCTTGCAAAGGCTCGCGGCATATCATCTTGGGAAACTCATTTATTAAAACTGATAATAAATAGTCAGTTTTGCAGCAAATGGGAAAGGCTGATTTTTTTTTACAGTAAAATAGAGCTATGTGCCATCTCGTATCTGTGTCCATTTTGGTTTTGCAATCTAGTTACATTCGATGTTCTGCACCATTTTTTCATAAAATACTGACGCTATCTCTATTTGAATATTTATTAATCACTATCTGTCATGCATTGTGCATAAATAATTGCAAAGGATCTTCTTGGACCTTTTGGTTAATTGTTGGGTTTAAATCCCAGGGGTCATATTCCTAAACGATGATGTCCTCAACTTTTTCCCACATGCAGCCACATTTTGTAACCGTCGACAAAAGGAGAAATTGCCTAAAATGAGTCATTTTCTCTTTTTTTGCCATGATGTTAACTCGATTCAATAATGTACATATTGTACTTTTTCCATATTTTTTACTAGATGTTTTCAGTCTCGTCTAACAGTAATTATTGAATTGAATATGATCAGCAATTTTTCGTTTTGCCACAATGTTTTTCTGCTGCAGATACATAAATATTTTAGGAAAGATTGAATATAATTGAGCCAATCCATGAAAACCTACATTATGCATAAAGTATCAACCCAGATCAGGCTGTGCAGTCCTCGACCCAGATCAGCCTGTGCCTTCCTTGCAGGCTAATCCGGGCTGACACATTCCGTCTCGGGGCAATAGAGGTATTATTCCTGAAATAGACAATCTGCAGCAGGCAAAAAGCGTCTGTCCTGGTTATCCTGCGCGGCATGTTTAGGCTTATCCGGGGTGATACTTTGCGCAGAGTCCACAATGTTGGTTTTCTCGTTGAATGAATCAAATCATAACACATCTACTTTATTCAATTTCAGGTGGGAGTCCAGGCTAGTGATAACGGAATTCCATCTAAGGTCGACTATGAAATAGTGATTTTAACCATTTCAAGAAATGAGAACACTCCCAGCTGGAATAACCCATCTGCCTTCAATAACTATCAAGCCACCCAGTCGGTATTGGAGAACGCCAATTTCAATTTGGTCATCTATACATTCCAGGCTCAAGATTTGGATCAGGTATAACATTATTTTGAAACTTTCTTCTGAGCCAAGCCCTGGTAGCTCAGTTAGCTGTCAGTCCAGGGGTTAAGAGTTTGAACCCATGCTCAGCCAACATTAAAACCTGTTGTTTGGAGTACCAGTGTAAGAAAGCCACAATGGGTTTGTGAAAAGGCCACTATGAAATGACTGAAGAATTTGAACTTTCCATCATAAGATGTAGGACATGTTTAAGCCCACATCACATAAAAACTTACTGAATGTTTTATTTATAGCTTTTCCAAATTGTTACCAACATTTTGGCGAAGTCATCTGCTGCAGTTATGTTGTATGAGGGTAATGGTCCAAACACCATATCTGATGTTTTTAGATTGTTGGAACTGACCAAACTTATTGTCACCTTATTTAACCCTTTCCCACCTGCAGACGCATTTTGACGCGATAGCAGCAGACGACTTTTGAAAACATTGCGGCCAAAGGTGAAATTGCTCATGATGAGCAATTTCACCTTTGGCCACTATGTTTTCAACTTAATTAAGCTATCTTTTATGGACAATTTTCAGGTTTTTGTCACTGTTTTCAAAGTCGTCTGCTGCAGATTTGTTGTATGTGGGAAAGGCTTGCCCACATATCGGAAATCTGCTGCAGAAAATCTTAGTAGCCGAAAGTATAATAATTTCAAAAGTCATCTGCTTTCAGAAACGTCCAAAAGCATCTGTATGTGGTAAGCAATGCTGTCCTGCAACTGCTTTTGTTTTTTCGAAGCAGATGCTTCATACTAAAAAGTAGTTTTTAGCTCGACTATTTAAAGAATATGAGAGCTATTCTATTCACCCTGGCCTCTGCCTCGCACCTTGATCTGCTGTGACCCGGGTTCGATCCCCTGTTGCGGCACTACGGTCATGGTGGAGTGCCCTTGGGCAAGGCACATTTTCTAGCCTAGTACTGGTTTTTATTTACCCAGGGATCATGAATAAGTGAATTGTCGCAGTGACATAACTGAAATATTGTTGAAAGCGGCGTGAAACCCAAATAAATGCATGCACCAAAGCTCAGTTTCAGTTTCAATGCAGAAACTATCTACAAGGCTTCCTTACAAGCACAGCTACCTAATTAACCAAGTCTCTCATATGACAATTCTGCAGCAGACGACTTTGAACGTATTTTGTCAAAACATAAGTTATCCATTCAATTATGGGGATTTTCTATGACAAAAAGTGGAAAACATTGTGGCAAAAGGAGAAATTGCACGTTTTGTGTAATTTCCTCTTTTGTCACTGTTTTCAAAAAGCTGTCTGCTGCAGAGGCATCAGAAAGCGTCTATATGAGGGAAAGGGTTTTATACAACTTGTCCTTTATTTACTTGGAAAAAATGGTTAAAGTTTTGGGCGCAACTACATTAAAGTTGATATCTCGGTCACTGCTTTATGCATTGCATTTAAACTTAACACAACTTTTCCCGTCCATCACAGCTATGTAAATAATCAAGATAACTCAATCCTGCATTTTATGCAAATTATGTCCCTTTTTCTTTACTTGGAAATTCTGGTTAAAGTTTTAAGTGCAACTACATTAAAAGACCATATCTCAGTAACTACTTGATACATTGATGAAACTTCATACAACCCTTCCCAACCATCACTTCTATAAATAAGAATTCTATCTTGCATATAATGTAAATATTGCCCCTTTATTATTTTATATTGGAAATTCTTGTTAACCCTTTCCCTCATATAGGATTTTGACGCCTCTGCAACATACAGCTTTTTGAAAACGGTGACAAAAGAAGAAATTGCTCAAAACAAGCAATTTCTTCTTTTGCTACAATGTTTAACACTTTTAGTCATAGGTTATCCATTCAATTATAAAGATTTTCTAATTTTGACAATATGTTCAAAGTCGTCTGCTGCAGATTTGTCGCATGAGGGAAAGGGTTAAATGGTGGAAATAGTCGAGCATGTTGTCTTAAAACAGCTCTTGTTGTCATAATAGTTGATGTAGACATCTGAAAATAGACATCACATATGGCTAATTTGAGTTTTACATTTTACTTTTCATTATCCAGTCTGCACCTTACAACACTTTGAAGTACACAGTTGTTGGAGATGGCAGCGCCTCGCAATACTTTTCTGTCGGTGAAACCAATGGACAGGTGTCGTTGCGGTCCGCCTTATATCAAGACACAGTCAGTCAATATATAGTAAGTATATTATTTCACATTCTCATTGAAATTGGACCAAAATACTTCACTGAATGTATATCGAGGGCTTGGCGTGAAACGGTTGTAACTAAAATTGGTATTTTTTTACAAAGGTTAATTGCCTCACTATAAAGTCTTTAGCACCCCTTCTCTATCTAGTCAGCCGACATTTGTTTGGCTGATACAAAGGTCAATATGACATTTATTACAGCAGCAAAGTAAAGGCCTGATTTCAACCCCTCCCACATACAACAAATCTGCAGCAGACGACTTTAAAAATGTCTATTAAAAAAATGGAAAATCTCTATAATTATAAAAATTGAAAACTCGTATTGAGCAATTGTACGGAGCCCCTAAAGTGACATTCAATATATTGTTTTAGTATGCAAATAAAACAGCTAATTTGCATATTAAAAAAAAGTATCGGATTTTTATTTCGTTTTAACGAAATAAAACAGCTAATTTGCATATTAAAAAAAAGTGTCGGTAATAATTATTTCGTTTAAACGAAATAAGTATTTCGTAAATACGAAATAAAACAGCTAATTTGCATATTAAAAAAAAGTATCGAATTTTTATTTCGTTTTTACGAAATAAGTATTTCGTTTAAACGAAATGATTATTTCGTTAATACGAAATAAATTGGCTTATTTGCATATTAAAAAAAAGTATCGAATTACTATTTCGTAAAAACGAAATAAAAATCCGATACTTTTTTTTAATATGCAAATTAGCTGTTTTATTTGCATACTAAAACAATATATTGAATGTCACTTTAGGGGCTCCGTACAATTGCTCCTTTCGCTACAATGTTTTCAAAAGTCATTTGCATGGTCAAAATGCGTCTACAGGTGGGAAAGGGTTAATAAGATTGGCCGTTTCAGAGTGTTAATCCTTTCCCTCATATAGACGCTTTTTGACGCCTCTGTGCAGCAGACGGCTTTTTGAAAACATAGTGACAAAAGAAGAAATTGCACAAAACGTGCAATTTCTCCTTTTGCCACAATGTTTTCCACTTTTTGTCATAGGTTATCCATTCAATTATGGAGATTTTCTATGTTTTGACAAAATACGTTCAAAGTCGTCTGCTGCAGAATTTCCGTATGAGGGAAAGGGTTAAAGCCTCGGTGCTGTATTGGTAACATTCAGATATCAAGGAAACAGAAATTCATTAGATATAAACCCCTTTCCTACATACAACAAATCTGCAGCAGACTAATTCAAAATGCTCAAGTCCAAACTAATTAACTCAATAAAGTTGAAATTATGAGCAATTTCTACTTTTGCCACAATAATTTCAAAAGTTGCCTTGCTGCAGAGGTGTCTATATGAGGGTAAAGGTTAAAGACTTCTCAAACATTTACGGTTTTCCTGCTACAGGCAATGTTTGATGGGGGAGGAGGGGAGTTTAAAAATTGCTAAACCCTTTCCCATATACAGACACTTTCTGACACCTCTGCAGCAGAAAACACAATTGCAAAAGGAGAAATTATTCAATAATTTGATTTTTAATTAATAACGTTTCCATATTGTTTCCTATATTTTCAAAGCGAACAGCTGCAAATTTGCATATTTATTGAATAAAGTTGAAAACATTTTAACAAGACATTGTCCATTTGCCACACTTGTTTTCTGTCTGCTGCAGATTTGCTGTATGCAGGAAAGAGGTTAAGTACTTAACACCTAGTGTTTGATGTTGGAATAAGTTCGTTGAGAATTGATATGTGACTAGAGCTCTTGTCAAGCATTTTAAATTAACTTTATATTTTATAGTTAAAAGTGACTCTTGCTGACCAAGCTGGAAGATCCAATGTTAACACAGCCACCTTAACCGTCAATGTAATTCGCAATCAGTTTACACCAAGGTTCCTGAACGAGCCCTATTCCACAACTATAACTGAGGGTTTTGGAAATAGTCAAACCATATTCCAAGTCACTGCAGTAGATGATGATCCAACGAACACCTTTGACAGCGTTAGTTATTCAGTCATTGGGGATGGAAATGCTGTTGCATTTTTTACAGTTAGTCAGTCTGGCCAAATAAGTATAATCCAGAGTCTTGCTAGTATCCCACAGACGACCTACAGTCTTCGTATTCGAGCATTCGATAATGGTATACCTGCCAGAAGTAACACATCTGTTGTAATTATTACAATTGACCGGAACCAGAATTCTCCTATTTTCAATCCAACACAATATTCTGCGTCCATCGCAGATTTGGGGAATTTGGGAACTTCAGTTATCACGGTAACGGCATCAGATGCAGACACTGTGTCACCTTACAACACAGTAAGGTATAGATTAATAAGTGATTATTTCATTATAAATGAGGCATCTGGCCAAATATATGTTGCAAGGAATGTCGCTTTGGATCCAAACCGCCCTCCATCTTACACCCTCATTGTGGAAGCTTATGATCTTGGCATACCTCAAAGGACTTCCACTTTAGACGCCAATGTTTTTATATCTGTGCAGAGAAACCAGTTTGACCCAAGCTTTATCAATTCACCGTATATTCAGAGAATTGAACAGACAAGAGGCATTGGTTCATTTGTAACCCGGGTTACCGCCACTGACAGTGACCAGGTATCTCCATTTGGTGATGTCACATTATCTCTTATTGGTGATGATTCTGGTACTCTGTATTTCAACTTTGACCCCAACAGTGGCAATGTCACCGTGGCTAGATCCTTAACACTGGATAGTACAGATTCCTTCTATAGACTCCGAATTGAAGCTCGTGACGGGGGTGTCCCCGCACGTGCACAGACTGCCCTGGTTGAGATAACCGTATTGCGCAACTTGGTGAACCCTGAATTCACTCAACTTTCCTACGAAAACACCATAGATGAGACACATCAACTTGCAGACAGCATTATTCAGATCTCGGCGAGAGATACTGATGTTAGTTCTCCAAACAATGTGATTACCTATACCATGGTCAACAACTTCAACACTCTAGCAAGTCAGTATTTCCAGATAAACCCTTCCACTGGAACCATTACTCTGAAGCAGTCTTTGTTGAATGACCCTACTGACGAAACCAGATTCACATTTACTGTTTCACTCACAGACAATGGGATCGAACCTCTTAACAGTCGAGACACGGCCAATGTCGTAATCAACGTCCGCAGAAACATTGCAGCACCATTTTTCATCAGTACACCGTATCAGACACAGATTAACTATACAATTGCCTCATCTAGCCAGGTTTTCACCGTCGAAGCTCGTGACAACGATGACGCTCCATATAATGTAGTCACATATAGCATTATTGGGGATGATGATGGACCAGTGTTCTTTAGAATTGATCAAAATGGCGTCATTCGAACATCACAGAGCATAAGGACGCAGACTAAGACAACATATGTAGTACGAGTCCTAGCTCAAGATAATGGCTCTCCTCGTTTGTCAGCAACTGCTGCTGTTACTATCAACGTCGCCAGAAATATCTTTGCACCGGCTATCCAATCTAATAATTTTTTAACTACTACTATTAATGAAAATATGCCCCCTTCCACAAGTATTCTGCGCGTTTCTGCTACAGACAGTGACGCAACTTCTCCAAACAATGATGTACGGTACTACTTTAATGGGGATGTGACGAGGTTCAGCTTGGATTCGGTCACCGGCGTCATATCTGTCAGAACCAACCTCTATGGTGAAAATCAGAATAGTTTTGAATACACTGTGTATGCCCAAGATCTTGGTTCCCCTGTTTTATCAAGTCCGAGTGTGCCCGTTACCATTAACATCAGGAGGAATAACAATGCACCAACATTCATTAATGAGATTTATACGCAGGATGTTACTGACAGACTCTTCGCTGGATCCACTATCCTCCGTGTTACTGCTACTGATGATGATGCGGCCGCTCCCTTCAATAGCCTTAGATACCAAATAGTAGGCGACGACCTTGCTCCTATTTTCTTCACCATCAATGAGTTTGATGGTCAGATCCGCTATACTACCAATCAAAACACGGGTTTAGCCAGTAGTTCCGTCTATCGAGTAAGAGTAACTGTGTATGATGGAGGTATTCCAAGTTTGTCAGACACAACTGTTGTTTATCTCAACATTACTCAAAACCGATTTTCACCATCGTTTAGTCCTTCAAACTACAATCTGCAGATTCCAGAGAACCAAGACTTGGGGGTTTCTGTTGGTCGAGTAACGGCTACTGATCAAGATCAGTTCTCACCTTACAATGATGTCTCCTACAATCTGACTGGAAATAGTCGAGCTTTGGAATATTTCCAGATTCAGGCCTCCACTGGTATTTTATCGCTGATCAAACCACTTTATTCTGACGTTGATCAAACCTCGTACTCATTGACAGTGTCTGTACGGGACTTGGGAACTCCATCAAATGTTGGAACGAACACTGCCAATGTGGTGATCAGTGTGACAAGAAATCAGTTCCCACCCATTTTTGTGAGCTCGCCCTATGTGACAACCATCAGCAAGAATGTGATCAGCGATGCATCTATCTATCGATTTACTGTGTCTGACCAGGACTCCTTGGTAAGTTTCTTTTTTTTCCTATTCCTTTCCCACTTATATTGACACTTTTTGACGCACATGCAGCAGATGACCTTTTGAAAATATTCTGACAAAAGAAGAAATTGCTCCAAATGAGCAGTCAGCACTTTGTTTTTGTCACAATGTTTTCATCTCAGTTTGATAATTAAACTCTTATTTTCAGAGATTTTTTTTACTTTTGCCATGTTTTCAAAATTGCCAGCTGCAGATTTGTTGTATGTTGGGAAGGGTGTACCCTTGCCTACATATAAACGAATTTTGACCGTCTACAGCAGATGTACTTTAAGTGTTTTCAACTTTATTTAACAATGCTGTTATTTATTGTGAATTTCTATAAGTTATCTGCTCCAGATTTGTTGCATGTTTTGAAGTTAAAAATCTGTCTATTGCATTACTCTTCTCTTCCATTCATCTTTCACCAATGGGCTTAGTTTGTTTGGAAAAGCAGCTTGGAAAGTATGTTGTATGGGCTACTGGTGTGAGAAAACCAGGAAACATATGAGTAGCTGAACTGGTCGCCGTGATATGACTGAAATGTTTTTGAAAACAGCATTAAACCCCAATCAATTAATCAATTCTCTTCCAGGTTGGCAAAAATTTAAAAAAATAAAAAAACCATGCAAATTTCAACTTTATTCACAATGTTTTCAAGAATATTCTGCTATAGATAACTCAAAACATGGTTCTATCAAAGAAAGGTTAATTAGAAGGTTTGTCATAAATACTTTTATGTAAGTATAAAGCATCTACACCCTATCCCACATAAAAAACCCTTTCTGACGGCTCCGCAGCAGATGACTTTTGAAAACATTGTGACAAAAGGAGAAATTGCTCATGATGAGCAATTTTTAGCTCTACTGGCCAAAGGCCAGAAGGGCTTATGTCATGGCGATTTGTGCGTCCGTCCGTCCGTAAACAATTTCTTGTTGATTGTATCTCAACCAAACTTATACAGTAGTTAGATATTCATGAAAGCTCGGTTCCTTTCTAAAACCAGCCAGATTATGGCCCTTGAAATGGTCAAAATTGCTATAATAGAGCTTGTTAACACGATACAGTCTTTATTTTTTATTGTATCTCAACCAAACTTATACAGTAGTTAGATATCCATGAGAGCTTGATTCCTTTCGAAAACAAGCCAGATCCACCCCATGCATGACTGAATTATGGCCCTTGAAATTGTCAAAATTGCTATAATAGGGCTTGTTAACATGATAGTCCTTATTTTTTATTGTATCTCAATTAAACTTATACAGTAGTTAGATATCCATGAGTTTGGTTCATTTCTAAAAAACGGCCAGATCTACCCATGCATGGTTGGATTATGGCCCTTGAAATTGTCAAAATTGCTATAATAGGGCTTGTTAACATGATGGTCCTTATTTTTTATTGTATCTCAATCAAACTTATACAGTAGTTAGATATCCATGAGAGTTTGGTTAATTCCAAAAAACGGCCAGATCTACCCATGCATGGTTGGATTATGGCCCTTGAAATTGTCAAAATTGCTATAATACAGCTTGTGAACACAATAGAGCTTCCATTTACTATCTGATCTTCACCAAACTTAGATGGTATTTGAATATTGATGACATATTGGTTCCTTTTGAAACAAGCCAGATCAATGCCAGTAGAGCTTAGGCCCTCATGGGCCTCTTGTTCGTTTTTGTCACAATGTTTTCAACTCTATTTAAAAAGAAAACTCTTTAATTTATGAAACTCATTAATGGAAATTGATCACATTTTTGCCAGGATGTTTTTTGAAGTAGCCTGCTGCAAATTTGTATTATGTGGGGGAAGGATAAAACAACCAGTTTGAGGTCAATTTGTATTGCCTGCCTTGCAAGGGAGGAAGCTTGAGGGCCTGTGTGTCTGTCCTTCACATTATGACTTACTGGCAGGCATCTCATGTGTTCCTTCAGCAGCCTTGTTAACCCTTTCCCTCATACGGCAATTCTGCAGCAGACGACTTTGAACGTATTTTGTAAAAAAAATGGAAAATCTCTATAATTGACTGGATAACCTATAACAAAAAGTGGAAAACAGTGTCAAAAGGAGAAATTGCACGTTTCGTGCAATTTCTTCTTTTGTCACTATGTTTTCAAAAAGCCGTCTGCTGCAGAGGCGTTAGAAAGCGTCTATATGAGGGAAAGGGTTAACCCTTAACCACACACAGACGCTTTCTGACGCCTATACAGCAGAACATTTTATAAACATTGTGGCCAAAGGAGAAAAATAAAATAATATGTGCTGCTAAAAACAGAAATTCAAGACGGGGTTAACCCCTTCCCACATACAGACACTTTCTGATGCCTCTGCAGCAAACAAGTTTTGAAATCATTGTGGCAAAAGGCGATATGGTTCATTATTAGCGATTTCACAATATTTTTTTTTAATTTTATTTGGTAATTAAATGATCATCATTAATGGACATTTTTCACATTTGTTTAGATGTTTTAAAAGTATCTTTAACTTGCAGAGATTTTCCATATTTTTGCATAGACATTTTCATAGTCGTCTGAAGCCTGACCTTTGCACAATGTACACTAGCCCCTCTTACATGTACCCATATACAAAAACTTTTTGATGCCCCTGCAGCAGATGACTTAAATTATTATACCCCCAGATACATAGTATATGGGAGCTATATTAGGAGTCACGCTTGTCGGTCCGTTGGTCTGCGGACATTTCTTGGGAACACTATTTCTCAGCAACCCTTGGTCAGAATTCAATACAACTTCACAAGAATGATTTTTAAATGAGTTATGGCCCCTTGAATTTCTAATACATATGTATATTATCAGGCACCAGTTGGGGGTATTCATCACCTTCAGTGATATTTCTAGTTTAAATTGAGTAAAAAAAACATTTGTCACAAAGTTTACACATAAGTTGTCTGCTGCAGAGGCGTCTGTATGTTGGAAAGGCTTATGGGATTTGTTATTTACTTTCTTTCTATTTCAGTCTCCCTTCAATCAGGTCTCTGTGTCCATCATCGGGGATGAAACCGCAACTAGTTTATTCCGATTGCAATCTGACGGAACGAATGTGTACAACGTACGGGTGACTAACACTGGAGATCTTGCTGCAGACACGGACTCGCAGTATCAGGTACCATTTAACCCTTTCCCTCATACGACAATTCTGCAGCAGACGACTTTGAACGTATTTTGTCAAAACATAGAAAATTATTATGGAGATTTTCTATGACAAAAAGTGGAAAACATTGTGGCAAAAGGAGAAATTGCACGTTTTGTGCAATTTCTTTTTGTCACTATGTTTTCAAAAAGCCGTCTGCTGCAGAGGCATCAGAAAGTGTCTATATGAGGGAAAGGGTTAATTATTACCAAATAATTGTATTCCCAGTTGCTTTGATCAGTAGAAAAGCCGGCTGTCAGGCAAGGTGGTTTGACAAAAGTCACTTCGGTGAGCATCACTCATCTTTTCGCAATGGGCTTACAGTCTGTGTGGAAAGCCGCCAGTTGTTTGGAAAGCATGTTGTGTGGAGTACTGGTGTGAGAAAGCTAGAAAATGCATGAGGAGGTGAACTGGCTGCCGTGATATGACTGTAAAAATTGTTGAAAACTACTTTAAGCCACAAACAATTAATCAATGGTTGTGTTAACCCTTTCCCACATACACTTTCTGATGCCCCTGCAGCAGAAGACATTTTGAAACATTGTGGCAACAGGAGGAATTGCTCAACATGAGCAATTTATCATTTATAGAAGTTTAATTAACATTTTTTTAACGAGGTGTTTTCAAAGCCATCTGCTGTAGATTTGTTGTATGAGGGAAAGTGTTAATCATAATGCCTTTATCATTTGGCGTTTAACTAACCTTTAATTTCAATAAATTTCTAACTACTATGTCAATGTTAGACCAATGGAGTTTTGACATACACTCCTGCAGAGGTATTCACTTTTTTCTGTATAGGTGGAAAGGCTTATAACTTGTTAAGTCTTATGCGGCAAAGTTTACAGAAAATAGGCTCCTTTTTAGCTCGACTATTCGAAGAATAAGGGGAGCTATTGTAGTCAACCCGGCCTCGCCGTCGCCTTTGGTTAAAAATTTTGTGCAAGCTAGCATTTACCTTTATAACTTACATACTTACAACTTCATAGCAAGTTGGTGATGCCTACATAGTTTGGAGTCGTGCAAGCTAGCATTTACCCTTATAACTAACAAATGCCTAGGCCTATGGTCTTTAAACTTTGTATGGACATTCTTCATAGCAAGTTGGTGATGCCTATATACTTTGGAGTCGGTAGGTCCAAGATCAAGGTCACTGTGACCTTCTATATGGAAACAGTTCATGGTTAAAGTTTTCGTGCAAGCTAGCATTTACCCTTATAACTAACATACACTTAGGCCTTTGATCTTCAAGTTTGTTTTGCCTACAGAGTTTGGAGTTACTAGGTCAAAGGTCAAGGTCACTGACCTTTCTGTAAAGAAACAGTTAATGGTTAAAGTTTTTTCAAAGGTCAAGTTCACTTTGACCTTCAATACAGAAACATTCCTTGCTTTAAAACTACTGATTACTTAAGCCTATGACCCTGAAACTTAGTTTGGGTAATGGTCATGATCAGCACTTGACTAAAACGGGTCATGGGATCATAAGGTCAAAGGTCAAGGTCACTTTGACCTTTAACGAAAAAAACACTTTTTTGCAATGACTTTGAACTAGTTGCATATGGTGCAAATTGTTGCCCTATGGTTAAAGGTTTGCGTGCAACTACATTAAGAGTCCATATCTTAGTAACTACTTGATGCATTCCATTGAAACGTTATACAACCCTTCCCAACCATCACACCTATGAAAATAAGTTAAATAACTCTAGTTAAATAACTCTAGTTAAATAACTCTAGTTAAATAACTCTAGTTAAATAACTCTAGTTAAATAACTCTAGTTAAATAACTCTATCCTGCATATAATGCAAATTATCACCCTTTAAGACATTGTGGTTAATGTTTAGCATGCAACTACATTAGAGTCCATCATCTCAGTAATAAAATAAGCGGTGGAATAGTCGAGCATGCTGTCCTCCGACAGCTCTTGTTTCATACACTAATCCGTTTCAGTATTCACCAACCAATTTAGATTCGATCATATTTTCAATTCAAGATCATTCTAAATAAACGTATGGAAATGTCCGAAATGTGGTTACTTTATTAGATTTTTAATTATATTTTGAACATGGAATTTTTCAGTTGAGACTTCAAGCAGTGGATGGTGGAAATCAATTTGGGTTTGGCAGTCTAACAGCTGTTACCCTCCTTACAATAAACGTACAAAGGAACACTGCTGCTCCCTTCTTCACACATTTCAACAGTATCCAAGTCACGATTGATGAATCGGCACCAATTGGTACTTTCATTGTTGATTTAAATGCTACAGATGCCGACACTACTGTAAGTGATTTTAATATTTGAAATGTTAACCCTTTCAGCGCCGAATTGTTTAAAGTAGACTCTTCTATGTTCAAAATCGGACGACCCTATTTTCATGTTATAGGATTTTTGGAATATTTTATAACTCGCAGCCAAACAATGCAGATTTCAGGTGAGAAAGCTCGTTACGAGCTGACTCGCCTGAATCTGCATTGTTTGCAAAAAGCTCAATATTGCCTTTGGCACTGTAAGAGTTAATGAGTAAATAATAAATAAAACATTTTGCAGAGGCCTATAGGGAAGACTTGGCATGGCAAGCTTAGCTGCCTCTTTAACCCTTACCCTCATACGACAATTCTACAGCAGACGACTTTGAACATATTTTGTCAATAAATAGAAAATCTCTATAATTGAATGACTAACCTTTGACTAAAAGTGGAAAGGAAAGCATTGTGGAAAAAGGAGAAATCACTGTTTTCAAAAAGCTGTCTGCTGCAGAGGCATCGGAAAGCGTCTATATGAGGGAAAGTGTTTAACCCACATACAAAAAATCTATTAATGAAAGTATGTTATTAATTAGAGATAAAAATATTGTGGCTAAAGGAGAAATTGCTCATGAGCAATTTCAACTTTTGCTACAATGATTTCAAAAGCAGTCTGCTTCATAGATTTAAAAATGTGTCGGCATGTGGGAAAAGGAGAAATTGCATGTTTTGTGCAATTTCTTTTTGTCACTTTGTTTGCTGCAGAGGCGTCAGAAAGCTTCTATATGAGGGAAAGGTTTAACCCTTTCAGCGCCGAATTGTTTAAATTAGACTCTTCCATGTTCAAACTTGGACGACTCTATTTTCATGTTATAGGATTTTTGGAATATTTCTATAACTCGCAGCCAAACAATGCAGATTTCAGGTGAGACAGCTCGTTACGAGCTGACTCACCTGAATCTGTATTGTTTGCAAAAAGCTCAATATTGCCTTTGGCACTGAAAGAGTTAAGAAGCCTTTATAGAGTTCTGTTGTTTGTTTTTAGGTTCCGGAAAACACAGTATTTTATCAAATAACTACCAACCAGAACAACCAGAATATCCAGGACATCTTTTTCATCAATCCAAACACAGGGAGGATCACTCTTCTTCAGTCTTTTCTCGTCAACGCTAACAATTTTTACAGGGTAAGTTTTTGTGTCTTTTATAACTGTTTACTTGTTTTAGGAGTTGTATAAGCCGAGCCCTGGAAGATCAGTCTGTAGCTTCGCGGGCTTTCAGTCCAGGGGTTGTGATTTCAAACCCAAGCTCGGCCAACATTCTTTCCGAAATTTGACAAGTCACTGTGACAAGCTTCATTTGTCTTCTATGTGGAAAAGAAACCAGTTGCTTGGAAAGAATGTTGTGTGAAGTATTGGTGCAAGAAATACACATGAGAAGGTGAACGGGTTGCCGTGATACGACTGAGAATTTTTTGAAAATGGCGTTAAAACCTGATGAATCTATTTAAGAAACATTATTGGAAGGAAATGTTACCTGCAGACTCATTTTGACGTGTCTGCATCGGATGTCTTTTGAAAAGCCTTCCAGCAAATGAAAAATTTGCTCGGCATGCTCGAAGTCGTTTGCTGTGGAATAGATTAAAGGATTAAATTACATATTTTTAGCCATTTTCCCCTTCTTTTTGTATTAATGTTTTTAAATCATTTCCACTTATGAAGAGTCATAGAAGAAATTTGTCTATGGTAGAGTCGATACAATATACCATCCGGATTGAAGAAAGAGTTATACATGTAAAAGTTAACCCTTTCCCACATACAACAAATCTGCAGCAGACGACTTTGAAAACTTGAAAAATCTCCATAATAGATAGCTTCATTGTTAAATAAAGTTGAAAACATTGTGGCAATTTTACCTTTGGCCACAATGTTTTCAAAAGTGGTCTGCTGCTATTGCGTCAAAATGCGTCTGCAGGTGGGAAAGGGTTAACCCTTTCTCACAGAACGGATTTTGGTAGCAGACGACTGTCAACATCTAAGCAAAACTATGGACAATCTTTATAAATGAAAATGAACTAATTGAATAGAGTTAAAGAAAATTGTGGCAAAAGGAGGATTTTGCTTAAGAGCAATTTCTCCTTTTGTCACATTTTTAAAAAGTCTTCTGCTGCAGGTGCATCAAAAAATGCAGGGAAAGCTTAATTGATTTTTAAAAATATTTGTCATTTCAGATCCAAGTGCGGGCATATGATGGTGGATTCCCAACTCGTACAGCCGACACAAATGTAGATGTAACTGTCCTTCGAGTAACAGACACTCTAGAATTTAGCTCACAAAATTATTTTGAGACTATACAAGAGAGCTTATCAGTTTCTTCAGGTGTAACAAGGGTCATTGCTCAACCAGGGGTAAGTCTACTCACAGAGCTCCAGATAAGGGGCATTTTTTATTTATGAAGTCCTTATTTGTCACTCAAACCCTATGTTGCAGGTACTTAAAAGAATCGTCTTGGTTAGCAGTCATGACTGATTCGCTGGTGTTAGCATATATGAACTTAGTAGCACTGGTAACTTATTCAGGTAATGCTGTGATATAGCATGAAACGCATACAAATAAATTGAATAACGGAAAAAAGGTCTGTTCATATAGGATAAAAGATGCACTGAACAATTTGGTACAAATTTTGAAAAACAAGACGGAATACGAAAGGGGGAAAAAACTTCATAATTCAATTCTTATGATAAAATTATTCACAATAATTTACCGTAAATTTTCCGTTAACGACACTACTTAATTTGTTTAAGCCATATTGATTTTGTTGGAAAAGAAACCGCTGCCATGCGGCATTATAAAAGGGGTTAAATGAACTTTTAGCTTCAACAGACCTCCCTCTTAACCATAATTGGACTGATATCAACCAAACTTTAAAGCGATGTTTGATTGGTGGTCCTCTTTTTTGCAAAGATATAATGCCTTAATTAGTCGCCGGGCAGAAGCCCGCAACTTCTATTTTTAATAGGTTTTCGGAAATCACATGGGAGGGGGGATTATTATTAGAAAGAAACACATTTAGATGTCTTGAACATATTACAATTGTGTTTGTTTAAAAACACTAAGTAATGACACATCTAAAATGAAATAAATATTCCGATGTTTTAGGTATTTTCAGTTTCTTTATTTTGACTCGCATTTATGTTTTGTTGTTTTATTTACGAAGACAAAACAGTCCCTATTAGCTGGACTGGTATACTTTATTTTACAACTACATGTACTCAAAAGGCGATAACTACAAACCTTTACGTCGCAGTCTAATTTGTTTACATACGCGCACCTGCTTGAAGCGTGACTCGCTAATACCAACTGCGTAGATCAATCTCTTTTGCAGAGAGCCGTCTCTTTACACTCACTTACAAATAGTAAATCGTAGGTGATTTAAAATGTTTATTTGGTTCGAAACAAATGAAGAAAAAAGAACAAACCGAGATAAAAACTAGTTTTAATAGAAAAATTACTTTGAACGAACACTCTCTGCCTATAAAGAGAGTTTCAAGAACGACACCTCTGCGAATAAGAAAGAATCGGGTCTTTCGTACAAAATTATTTCGTCCTTGACAATTTTAAATGTGTCATTTAATTCCCTAAAGGCATATTGCTTCCGATCTGCATATTGTTATGCATCATTGTCACAAGGGCGCTCATCATAACATAATTTTAAAACATGAGTAGTTTGTTATTTTCATTATAAAAAAGGAAGGAAAGAATTAAAATAAATTAACATGTTGTAGGGCTCAGTTTATGTTCGAAATTAAGTTTAAATTATACAACAATTTCAATGAGATTTAACTGTTTAGTTGATATTATATTTCGAAGGTGGTCTAATTTATAAATATTGGACTACATTTCAACATTTGTTAAAGTATGATATAATTAGGATGCCAAGCTAATATCATTTTGAGAAAAAGAGAAAACTCATGTCTTCAGCGATTTAACCCTTAACTCATTGTTTTAAAAGTATATTGCTGCAAAGGTGTCCACTGTTGACTTTAATAGAGGAAAGGTAAAATGATGTGCTATTGCGTGCAAATCCTAAATTGTCTGTTTTGTGGTTTTATTGAAAAATAATAAAATTCAAATATTCTGACGAACATCTTTAAAAGTGTATGTGGAATTCACAAATCTTATAATTATTCCTTAATGAAAGCACTGTATACATACTAAGACTAATGATTGGCAAGATTTCTCATTTCCATTACTGTTTATGATCAATAATTAGTTGGTTGTGTGTATAGTCAACCTACTTTGGAATGGAGATTGATCATAAACAATGAAAGGCTTCAATTATCATTCACTTCGTTGACAAAACAATGCAAGTTATGATACATTTTCACTTGACCCCACCCCTGATATTCCAATATGCCCCTCAGTTGATACTGCACTATGGATATCCGGCGACATTGATGCATTGCATCAACTTTCTCTTGTACATTTACTGATAAGGTGTTTTATTTACAATGTCCACTCCTTGTAGTTTCTTTGCCACTCTTAAGCAAATTTTACCTAATATTAGCTTTTACTCATTCACTTATTTAATCCTTTCCCTCATGCGACAATTCTGCAGCAGACGACTTTGAACATATTTTTGTCAAAAAATAGGTTATCCATTCAATTATAGAGATTTTCTATGACTAAAAGTGGAAAACATTGTGGCAAAAGAAGAAATTGCTCGTTTTGAGCAATTTCTTCTTTTGTCACTGTTTTCAAAAATCCATCAATATGAGGTAAAGGGTTACTATCACTCAGGTGATTGATTTAGGGCCATGTTGGTCAGCTTGTTATTCATGTCCTTTTTATTTGTTAGCCTGGTGTAATCTACAGCTTGACGGGTTTTAGTGACGGGCCAGACTACTTCAATATTAGCTCGACTTCAGGAGACATCCAGGTGAGATCGGATCTACGTCTGGATCTCAACAAAAAGACTACATATACGGTAGGTTCAATTTTATTTTAGCCCTTCTCCCACATACAACAAATCTGCAGCCGACGACTTTGAAAACATACCCGAACAAAATTGGAAACTCTCTTTAAATGAAGGTACAATAATTGAACAGAGTTGAAAACACTGTGACAGAAGGTAAAATTGCTTGTTTTGAGCAATATCTTCTTTTGTCGCCATATTTTCAAAAAGCCGTCTGCTGCAGAGGTGTCGGAAAGCGTCTATGTAAGGGAAAGGGATTTAACTAAATTATGTTTTGAACTCTCTCCTACATGACATATGGCAAATCTGCAGCAGACAAATTTGAAAACACAAAGTGAAAAACATCCGTAAGTTTTCATAAAACGTCGACTTGATTATCATATGTATAAGTGTCACTCAGGGTAGAATTGCTGTTAGGTTTGTTTCAGAAATTTTCATAGGTTATTGATGTTTTTCCTTTGCATGTTACCTTAGTTATAATGAACAAAAATTCAAAAACAATTTATGGTTTATTTTTCATAAATGTTCTAATTTTTTTTCACAGCTACAAGTCCGAGCCACCAGGAGCTTTACTTCAACAAACGCCCAGGAGGCGCTTTCAACGGTCACGATCAGTGTCACGCGCAACTTGAACACTCCAATTTTCACTCAACAATTCTATGACCGAGAAGTGTCGGAGAATCTGGCTCTAGGTTCGAGCATCGTGCAGCTATCTGCTAATGATGGTGATATCTTTGTAAGTGTTTAGTGATTTACATGAGTGAGCTAAATTAACCCTTTCCCACCTGTAGTCACATTTTGACATATCTGAGGTGACGCCTTTTGAAAACATTGTGGCAAATGGAGAAATTATGAATTTCGCTATTGTCCATAATGTTTTCAACTCAATATATAATTTTACATCAATTTGTAGAGAATTACAATAGTTTGTGCAGATCTTTCCAAACTCGTCTGCTGAAGATTTCTTGTAAGTGAGAAAGGGTAAATTCAAATTCACATTTTGACATATTTTCTATGTAGAATGGATAATTCCTAATAAACCCAAATTCCTATAGCTTTATCTGTATTGACGACTAGGTATCCCAGTCTATTGGACTGGGGATCTCTGCTTAGATTCGACTTGCTGGCAGGAAAAACAAAGAGCAAGTTTTGCAAGAAAACAGTAATTTCTATTCTGTTATGTAATGGCTTTTTGTGTCGCCCTGCGTAGCATGGTAGGCACTTAGGGATTTCTTTTTGTCCGGCGTCTGTCTGTCAGTCCGTCACACTTTTTCGTCACACTTTCAATGAGCAGGTGCAGGTGACACACCGTGCTCCGCGGAGCACTCCATTCTAGTGTCATATTTTCCCTTCTTTGTTCCGATTATTTCAATTTGACTGGTTACCAGTAGTGCATCATGTAATGAATAGGTTTTTAAATCTTTTCCATATACAACATATTTGGAGAAGATGACTTTTTCCGACCTGTATATTCATTTGACTAATCTGTAGCAGACCATTTTAGAAAACATTGTAGCAAAAGGAGAAATTGCTCATGATTTTTGTCAATGTTTTCAGCTCTTTTGATGACTTTCAATTAACCCTTTCCCTCATATAGACGCTTTCTGACGCCTCTGCAGCAGACGGCTATTTGAAAACATAGTGACAAAAGAAGAAATTGCACAAAACGTGCAATTTCTCCTTTTGACACAATGTTTTCCACTTTTAGTCATGTTATCCATTCAATTATAGAGATTTTCTATTTTTTGAGGAGTCAGAAAGCATCTTTATGAGGGAAAAGGTTAAAAATGGTAGTAATGGCTTTCTCTCTAAAGCACTCGGGTTATTGTGGTAAATAAACATAACGTTGGACCCCCTGGAGTTGGAATAAATAGACCAGTAGTACTGGTAACTTGCCCAGGAATGGCTGTGATGTAACAGTCCACTTTTGTTGTATCTAATTTTTCATTTTATATCTTTAGGATGTGATCTCGTACAGCAGCGTGACGCAGGGCGGCTTCGGGTCCCCTATTGACAATTTCTACACGGGGCCATCTACTGGTTTGATTTCTCTCCGCCGAGTTTTGACTGATACTACCATCAACAGCTACCAGGTATGGAAGAAACAAACTTTTATTATCATCCTGATATGGAAGTAATAGACTCTTTCTAAGTTGAAAGCATTTGTTGAAAAGAATGAAAGACACACAAAATGGTGGTATAGTTTAACTCTTTCCCTCATGTAGACGCTTTATGACGCCTCTGCAGTAGACGGCTTTTTGAAAACATAGTGACCATGTTTTGACAAAATACGTTCAAAGTCGTCTGTTGCAGAATGGTTGTATGAGGGAAAGGGCTAAAGACAGAAGATAGGAAAGGAGAAGTTGCTCATGAGTCATGATGAACAAATGATTATTTTCCTACATAATCTTCGGTGTGAAAATGCATTTTCTCCATTTCTTTCATCCTACATCATCACAGAACTTCACCAGACTAGTTTAGAAACCAGGGGCGCAACTCCCTTTATATCATAAATGACGTCGCCGGGAGTGTAATAAAGCCATTGAATAAATTGCGTATTCAACTAGTGTAATAACAATGCTACGTAACGTGACGTCATAACGTAACGTTTATCGTTGTAAATACGCGCGCTTTATAGCGACGTTTATATGGATATAGCGCTGTAAATATTGAATTAGTATTTATGATATAAAAAGAACATTACATTCGTGGTCATTCAATACGAAATTTATTAAACTCGTTTTCTAAAAGTGATAACAACTCGCCAAGTCTCATTCTTATCAATTTCAGAAAACTCGTTTAATAAATTCCGTATTGAATGACTACTCATGTTATATCCTCCATTTAGGCACTGTAGGCACATGTGTACACATTTTTTCTAAAAATGCCCCCAATATCAAGGGCTGTTGATCCAGGGATGTCTTGTTAGAACCACCTCTCTGACATTGGTTGTTTCCAATGAGTGTCAAGTCATTGTAACTAGTATCGTTCATCTTCCACCAATGGGATATAATTATCAATATTGAAGGCAGCCAGTTGCCAGTGAGGAATGTTGTGTGGATGACTGTAAGAAAGCATGGACACACCTGGTTACTGATTTGGCCACCAGGATCTACTAACTTAACTTAACCCTTTTCCTCATATAAACGCTTTTGGACGCCTGCAGCAGACGGCTTTTTGTAAACATAGTGACAAAAGAAGAAATTGCACAACGTGCAATTTCTCATTTTGCCACAATGTTTTCCACTTTTAGTCATAGGTTATCCATTCAATTATGGAGATTTTCTATGTTTTGACAAAATACGTTCAAAGTCGTCTGCTGCAGAATTGTCCTATGAGGGAAAGGGTTAAAAGCAGTTAAAAAGAGTGTTATGCCCAATCAATTGATAACATTTTGTGTGTATCCAGGATATTTTTGTTGTCTGCCCGTGTCACACATAATGATCACTGGTTAGCCAGTCTGCCCGTCACTTTAATTTATTGAAAGTCAACACTTAACCATTTCCCTCATACGACGACAATTCTGCAGCAGACGTATTTTGTCAAAACATAGGTTATCCATTCATTGGAAAACATTATGTCAAAAGGAGAAATTGCACGTTTTGTGCAATTTCTTCTTTTGTCACTATGTTTTCAAAAAGCTGTCTGCTGCAGAGGCGTCTGAAAGCGTCTATATGAGGGAAAGGGTTAATCCTTTCCCACAGACGCATCTGAAGCAGACGACTTTTGAATACACCTGTAGCACCATGAGCAATTTCTCATTTTGCAACAATGTTTTCAACTCGATTCAACAATATCACATTTTGTTTCTACATTTTTCCGAACCGGTTTCCAAAGTCGTCTGCTACAGATTTATTTTGTTGTATAAGGAAAACGGAAACGATTGAATTTTAAAAATCTAAATATTTTTTTACAGTTCCTCGCTATCGCTAGAGACCAATCATCTCCAGAAAGAACTGGAACGGCTACTGTTCGAATAACGGTTCGAAGGAGCACTTCACCACCATTCTTTGTCAACAATGCACCTTATTTTACTAGTATTGATATTAACACTGCCCCAGGAAGTGTTATCTATACTCAGTCAAGAGCAATTGACCAAGACATTGTTGTAAGTGGGATTATCTTTTATCACATAAATACCCTTATTTTCAAGTTGAGAACAAGTTGAGAACGGATGAAGTCATTTTGACCTTTATCTTTATTATGTTTATTGTTAAGTTGTTAAATTTTACACATTGAAAAATGCAATATAACGAGTCTTAATTGTTTAAAACATTTTTTTTTTTTTCTTATTAAAAAATGATGAGGACTACTTTTTTATGCGGTGAATCACAAGTTCTTATGAAGAATATGTTATTCGGTCTTTGTTTTGATGTTGTCAATATTTTTCATTAAAACACACTGTTTAGGTGATAAAAAGAATCCATCACTCGTTTTTCTTTGGAGAAGATTTCTTAAATTCGTCTCGAAAAAGAGTTATTAACCTCGCCAAGAGGCTCGGTTAATAACCGTCTTTTTCTAGACTCATTTAAGAAATCTTGATATCCAAAGAAAACTCATGATGGATCCTATATTTCTCCTTTTAGCTCTATCCCACATACAGAATTCGAGGGCTTGGCGTGAAACAGTTGTATCTAAAATTGGTATTTTTTTACCAAGGTTAATCACCTCGCCATAAAGTCTTTATAAGCGTTAAATCACTTTTCTTGGTAAACAATGTAAATTTAGATGCCATTGCTCATTCTGAGCAATGGCACCTAAATTTGCATCGTTTTCAAAAGGGTCAAAATTGCCCCTAAACCAGGGTTTTCAAAATAGGTTTTAAGTTACAACCGTTTCATGCCAAGCCCTCGAGATGCTTTCTGACTCCTCTGCAGCAGATGACTTTTGAAAACATTGTGACAAAAGAAGAAATTGGTAATAATGAGCAATTTCTCCTTTCGCCACAATATTATCAACTGTATTTAATAATTAAACTCATTTATACAAGTTTTTCATGTTTGTGCCAATATGTTTTCAAAGTAGTCTGCTGCAGATTTGCTGTTTGTGGGAAGGGTTTTTTTCAGCTCAACTGAGCAAATACTGTTTTAGATAAGCTGTTGTGATCTCTCATCGTCCTTTTGTCGTCGGGTCTGTCATCTGTTCAAACCTTAGTACTCCTGTGAAACTGCTTGTTTGATTATTTCATAGGACTGGTTATGTCTCTAAAAAGTTGAAAGATTTGATTTCCTTGCAGAAATCTGTTTGGCATGACAATGACAAACTATAAAATTCTTCTTGTCCAAAACTGCTTTGCCTAGAGGTTTTGTTATTTGGTATATATATATAGTATTACCTAATTGTACTCTACCAATATAGATCAAATTGTGAATCTGGGGCATCCTTTTCAACATGCCACAAATGTGCAACAGACGTCTTTGAAAACATAAATAAACTGTCTCTAAATGAAGGAACAAATATTGATTTAAAGTTGAAAACATTGTGGCAAAAGGAGAAATTGCTTATTAAAAAAAACCACATATATGTATAAATAAACCTGGCCCACATAGAGCGACAGTCCTCTTTTTAGGATTTTTTGAAAAATATTGTATTTTCTACTTTTTCCCGTATTTTCTACTTAACCCTCAATATAGCTTGCCTGCTGCAATTGCATCAAATATGGTCTTGTGTCGGGGAAAAAATATCTCCTTTGATTAATTAGTATTAGAAGCAGGGAATAATGTTCTTGGCATAATGAAAGATTTGAAACTAAATAAAAAGAAATTAAGAAAAATGTGTAATTACCTGTAAAAAAGGTTTTATTTTCATACATTAAAACTTACTTTTAGCCATTCCAAGGTTTTATATTTTAAATACTTTTCACCTCATTATTTATTGGAATGGGTCAAGATGATTAGACAATGAGTAAGACTGAAGTATTGTGAGAATATCATGGCTTTGAAGGTCTGGTTGAAACTTAACATGGCTATAAATTTCCTTGTTATTACATGGCTATTTTCCTTGTTTATACATGGCTATATACTTTATTTACAGGGAGACATACAGTACTATGTGACAGGGCAGTACTTTTCTGCAGCCTTTTACTTTGGAATTAATGGCGACACTGGAGATATATTTGTCAGGAACAATTTGAACACAGACATCTCACTTTCGTATATTGTAAGTAATTTTTTTGTTGTCTGCAGTCCATCCATCACACTTTTACTTGCTGACCTAGTGGCAATAGTTTGTGTGTTTCTTTCCTTGTTTATTCAAATGACTCGTTGATGTAGTGGTAGGGCATCTCGAAGGCTTAGCGTGAAACGGTTGTAACTAAAATTGGTATTTTTGTACCAATGGTTAATCGCCTCGCCATAAAGTCTATAAGCGTTAAATCATTTTTCTTGGTAAACAATGGAAATTTAGGTGCCATTGCTCATTCTGAGCAATGGCACCTAAATTTGCATTGTTTACAAAGGGGTCAAAATTGCCCCTAAACCAGGGCTTTCAAAATAGGTTTTTAGTTACAACTGTTTCACGCCGAGCCCTCGAATTCTGCCTCCAATGCAAGAGGTTGCTTGCTTGATCACCTGCTGGACTCTAGCAAAGACTAAGAATGGAAGAAATGGCTTTCCCTTCTTTCCACTCAGGATTATGGAGTTTAAATTATAACTTGACTTAATGGTGTCAGGAATAATGGACATCATGCAGACAAACGATCTCTAATGTCTTGCTGTGCATCTGTCTGTTAGTATCGCCTCTGTGGCTCCGGATGCGGGAGATTGCGGGTTCCATCCCCAGTTGGGTTATACCAAAGACTTTAAGTGAGTGAGACCCCAAAAAATCGCTAGACCAGTCACATTTAGAATCTGTGTTGTTCTAGGGACATGAGGGTACATGTGAATACCATCAGGACAGTGAAAAGTTTCTAATGTCCTTTGAACACATAGTGTTTATACATTGCTTTAACCCTTTCCAACATACAGACGCTTTCCGATGCCTCTGTAACAGATGAACTTTTGAAAACATTGTTGCAAAAGGAGAGAATGCTCATTACAATGTTTTCATCTTTTTTTCAATAATGATCATCAGATTATTTGGAAACAAATCTATGGGTGTCCTTGTTACTCAGCAATTGAAGCCTACTTTGTGGGTCATCTTGTAAAGGTGGTCCTTTTGAGTTCCCACAATATAGATTTTTTCCAGGTCAAATGATGATATACTTCCCTTATTTAGACTTTTTACAACTATTTCAGCTCGGTATAGCCGCTATAGATACTGGATACCCATCACAAGTGGCTATGACTAACATCAGCATATCTGTGAACAGAAATATCAATGCTCCATCATTTTTTCCTACTGACTATGAGAGGAACATTCCTGAAAGCTACCAACTTGGACTTAGTCTTGTTCAAGTGGCTGTGTCGGATGATGATGGCGTAAGTTTTTACCTTTTCCTTTCTTACTCACAAAATTTTCTTGATGCCTCATGATATCAGAAATACTGTTGAAACAAATTAATTTTGATTTAAACATTATTTAGTTTACATCGATTGCGAAGCAAGCTTTCCGCTTTATTAATCACGCTCTATGTCTGCTTCCTGGAGACTTAACCAGTACTCGTGCTGTTTGTGTGGAAACCTCCCAAAGTCGAGACCCGCTCATCACAGGACTCTAACCAGGGACCTTTGATATGAGAGGCCGACACTCTACCTCTGCACCACTGTCTTTTTTAGCTCACCTGAGCTTTGCTCAAGGTGAGTTATTGTGATCGCCTTTTGTCCGGCGTGCGTCGTGCGTCGTGCGTCAACTTCTTCTCCTCAGTAACCAGTGGGTCAATTTGGATGAAACTTCACAGAAAGCATCCTACCAATGACCTCACCAGAATTCCTTCAAATTTTTGGGATCCATGCAAAATTCTGGTTTCCATGGCAACGAAACCGAAAAAACTTCAAAATTCTTCTTCTCCCAAATTGGTTGGCAGATTTTCAAATAATTTTGTAGAAATGTTCCTTGGATGACCCTCTACCAGATTCCTTCAAGCCATGTTGATTGGTCGAAAAACATGGCCGCCAGGGGGGGCGGGGCTATTTTGCCTTATATGGCTATAGTGAAAACTTAAAAAATCTTCTCCTCCGAAAGTGTCAGGCTGATTTTCAAATGATTTTGTAGAAATGTTCCTTGGGTGACCCTCTATCAGATTCCTTCAAGCCATGTTGATTGGTAGAAAAACATGGCCGCCAGGGGGGGGGTCGGGGCTATTTTGCCTTATATGGCTATAGTGCAAACTTAAAAAATCTTCTTCTCCAAAAGTGTCGGCCCGATTTTCAAATAATTTTGTAGAAATGTTCCTTGGATGACCCACTTTCAAATTCCTTCAAGCCATGTTGATTGGTCAAAAAACATGGCCGCCAGTAGGCAGGGCTATTTTGCATTATATGGCTATAGTGAAAACTTAAAAAATCTTCTCCTCCAAAAGTATCTGGCCGATTTTCAAATAATTTTGTAGAAATGTTCCTAGGTTGACCCTCTATCAGATTCCTTCAAGCCAAGTTGATTGGTCGGAAACTATGGCTGCCAGGCGGCGAGGCTTATATAGCTAAAGTGAAAAAAAAATAAAAAATCGGGTGAGCGATTCAAGGGCCATCATGGCCCTCTTGTATAATGGAAAGGAGTACTTGCCTATAATGAGCGCTTTCTTCTCTACTGAAGAGGCTCTCAAATGTTACCTGTAATAAGTAACCCTTTTCCCACACCAACACTTTCTAACACTTTTATAGGCGACGACTTTTGAAAACATTGTGGCAAACAGTAAAAAAATGCTCATAATGAGCAATTTCTGTTTGCCACACCATTTTCAAATCTTTTCAATAATTAAACACATTTATATGGAGATTTTTCAACCTTTTGTCAACATGTGTTCAAAGTCATCTGCTGTTGATTTGTTGTATGAGGGAAAGGGTTATAATGAATATTATTTCCCGTTCACAGGAGGAAGTTGTGTGTACCATTTCAAGTGCTACTACAGGAAACAATAACAATAACAACCCGAATTTGGCAGACTATTTCTACCTGAACCCCTACACCTGTCTGCTCACCGTACAAGTGTCCCTGACAACCATAGGTACCAACCAAGTGATTCTGAACATCCAGGCCCGGGATAATGGTACCCCACCCAGACAGGCAGTTAACAATGCTAGGGTGGTTATCAACATTTTCAGGAACGAGAACAATCCATTCTTCTTAAATTCTCCCTATAGGACCACCATTTCAGAGTCCACTGAATTGGGAACCAGTGTTTTGACTGTTTCAGCAAGGGATGATGACGACGCGGTATGTACGATTGCTTCTATTTTTGTGTTGCCTGCCTTGGCTGGGCACCACATCAGGATTACTTCTCTCTGTCCATACGTCTGTCTGCATATGTCATATTGTTTCGCTGTTATGGGAGATAATTCATATAAGTAATAGATTTCCATCTATCAAGAATATCATGTTTTAAATTTCTTTAATTTTTCTCAGTTCCTGACATTCAGTGAAATCTGGTTCCATATTTTTTGTTCTGAGTAGGTCAATAAATCTTATTCTTGGTTATGAAATGCAAAGTGTATGCTTGTTGCCAGATCGTGTTTAAGTTAATTTTGTGAACAGATATTCTAGAAATTCTTTAAAAGAAATTTGTAAACAAGGTATTGAAATCTCATCAATTTAACCCTTTCCCTCATATAGACGATTTCTGACGCATGCAGCAGACGGCTTTTTGAAAACATAGTGACAAAAGAAGAAATTGCTCAAAACTAGCAATTTCTCCTTTTGCCGCAATGTTTTTCACTTTTTAGCTCGCCTATTCGAAGAATTAGAGGAGCTTATGTAATCACCCCGGCGTCCGCGTTGGCGTACACGTTGCCAGCTTGGTCAAACCTTTGCGTGCAAGGCCTTTTCTCAGACACTGTATGCTGTTGCTTTGAAACTTCACACACTTATTCAGGGTCATTAGGTGACCTTGTATGTCAAGTCCCATAACTCTGGAATAGATTTTTACCGAATTGTGCCCCTTTTTGGACTTAGAATTTTGGTCAAACCTTTGCGTGCAATGCCTTTTCTCAGACACTGTGTATGCTGTTGCTTATCGTATATAAATAAATTTACAGATTTAAAAGGCCCAAAAGGGCCTGTATGGACTTGGTTAACATTTGCATGCAAGTATTGAAAAGGTGTTTTATCTTGCATAGGTGATTGTGTGACTTAATGCTTTAACTGTTCTGAAGAAGGCCCTGATAGACGATGGCCCTGATAGGCGAGCTATATTTTCCTCCGACAACTCTGTCATAGGTTATCCATTCAATTATAGAGATTTTCTATTTTTTGACAAAATATTTTCAAAGTCGTCTGCTGCAGAATTGTTGTATGAGGGAAAGGGTTAAGTCCCTGAAAGAGTTCCTCACTTGGTGTGTCATGTGTTCCTTAGAATCCTTGTGTAGGTCTTTATCTGATCAAGACGACTTTTGATATACTGGGCGCTAAAAGACTCATTTTCAAAGCAGAAGGTTTTACTCTGAAATATTAATTTAGGTAAATGGTTAATTGCAAAGTGCTGGATTGTTTAGAAGATAGGCTGTGAAGCAGAGAAATTATGAAATTGGAAAGGAGAACTGAATAAAAAAAAAAGCAAAATGTTCACTTAGATGTCTCTAGATGTTACAATTTGTTTTACAATTTGTTCACTTAGGAGTTTCTAGATGTTAAAATTTTAAATTTGTTCTCTTAGGTGTTTAGAGAGCTAAAGTACCATTTCGGGGGAAGTGTTCAGAAGTCCTTAACCATTTGCCACATACAATCAATTTGCAGCAGATGACTTTGATCTCATCTATGCAAAGGTCTGTCTGCTGCAGAGGCATCTGAAAGTGTCTGTATGTGGTAAAGGGTTAACCCATGATATGTTTTGTATTTACAGAACCAAGCTGTTACCTTGACCTTAATTGGGGATGAAACCACATCCACCTACTTCAATTTCAATACAACAAATGGCCGGTTCACCGTAGCCCGATCCTTGCTGTTAGAAACGAGAGATGTGTATGTTGGAAGAATTGTAGCACGAGATAATGGATCCCCAGCTAGAAGTGCAACAGCCTTGGCTTTCATCAATATACAAAGGAACGAAAATCGACCAACATTCACCCAGACCAACTACCAATACACTGTACGAGAAACGGATCCCATTAGCACCCTACTTGGTAGATTGTCAGCTGAAGACACCGACAGGATTGTAAGTATTAAAAGAAGGAATCCAAAATATCTTCATATCCTTTCCCACAGAGACACTTTCTGAAGCAATTGCAGTAGATGACTTTCCATTGAGAAGATATCCATTGGCCAACATGTTTTCAACTATTCAATTATTATACGTTCATTTAAAGAGATGTTTGCTATATTAGCTATGTTTTTAAAGTCATCTGCTGTACGTTTCATATGTGTTGGAAAGTTTTACACCTACACTTTTATTTCAAACTGTCCTAAATGTAAAAGAAAGGGTTAAACCTACACACCTTTTATCAAGCGGTTTTAAATGTAACAAAGGGTTAAACCTACATACCTTTTATAAAGCGGTCCTAAATGTAACAAAGGGTTAAACCTACACACCTTTTATCATGCGGTCCTAAATGTGACAGAAAGGGTCTAAACCTACACACCTTTTATCAAGTGGTCCTAAATGTAACAGAAAGGGTTAAACCTACACACCTTTTATAAAGCGGTCCTAAATGTAACGGAAAGGGTTAAACTTACACACCTTTTTATCATGCGGTCCTAAATGTGACAGAAAGGGTCTAAACCTACACACCTTTTATCAAGCGGTCCTAAATGTAACAGAAAGGGTTAAACCTACACACCTTTTATCAAGCGGTCCTAAATGTGACTGAAAGGGTTAAACTTACACACCTTTTTATCAAGCGGTCCTAAATGTGACAGAAAGGGTTAAACTTGCACACCTTTTTATCATGCGGTCCTAAATGTGACAGAAAGGGTCTAAACCTTCACACCTTTTATCAAGCAGTCCTAAATGTGACAGAAAGGGTTAAACCTACACACCTTTTATCAAGCGGTCCTAAATGTAACAGAAAGGGTTAAACCTACACACCTTTTATCAAGCGGTCCTAAATGTGACAGAAAGGGTTAAACTTACACACGTTTTTATTAAGCGGTCCTAAATGTGACAGAAAGGGTTAAACTTGCACACCTTTTTATCATGCAGTCCTAAATGTGACAGAAAGGGTCTAAACCTGCACACCTTTTATCAAGCAGTCCTAAATGTGACAGAAAGGGTTAAACTTACACACCTTTTCAGCAAGCGGTCCTTAATGTGACAGAAAGGGTCTAAACCTTTACACCTTTTATCAAGCAGTCCTAAATGTGACAGAAAGGGTTAAACCTACACACCTTTTATCAAGCGGTCCTAAATGTAACAGAAAGGGTTAAACCTACACACCTTTTATCAAGCGGTCCTAAATGTGACAGAAAGGGTTAAACTTACACACCTTTTTATCAAGCGGTCCTAAATGTGACAGAAAGGGTTAAACTTGCACACCTTTTTATCAAGCGGTTCTAAATGTGACAGAAAGGGTTAAACTTACACACCTTTTCAGCAAGCGGTCCTAAATGTGACAGAAAGGGTTAAACCTAAGAACGTTTTTATCAAGCTGTCCTTAATGTGACAAAGGGTTAGACCACATGACTCGTAGATATTGAAGGAATCTGATGTGCACATGTCTAACCCTTTCCCTCAGACACTTTCTGATGCCTCTGCAGTAGATAGCTTTTTGAGAACATTGTGACAAAAGAAGAAATTGCTCAAAACAAGCAATTTCTCCTTTTGTCACCATGTTTTTAAGTCTTTTCAATTATTGTTCTTTCATTTTCAAGTGAGATTCCAAATGTTTTCGGGTATACTTTCAAAGTCGTCGGCTGCAGAGTTGTTGCATGTGGGAAAGGGCTAATAGAAGTACTGGTTTGTCACACAGGGATCAAAAGTTGCCTGCAGATGCCTGAGAAAGTGTTTAAATTAGAGTTTTGCCACACATGAAATGGTGTAAAACCCCTCTCCATCATATAGATGCTTTCTGATGCCTCTGCAGCAGTCAGCTTTTTGAAAAACATAGTGACAAAAGAAGAAATTGCTCAAAACGAGCAATTTCTCCTTTTGCCACAATGTTTTCCTCTTTTAGTCATAGGTTATCCATTCAATTTTAGAGATTTTTTATTTTTTGACAAAATATGTTTAATATCGTCTGCTGCAGAATTGTCGTATGAGGGAAATGGTTAAAAGACGGGCAGCTGTAAGATGACCGAACAAATGTTTTATTATGTAAAAGTACTGTAAAATACATTGTGCACTTTTTTCTATTTTCAGTCTCCATATAACACTTTCGTGTTTTCTGTCACCAACTTAAATTTCAACAACCAACTGCTGACTTACTTCTCACTTGACTCCACCACTGGAGAACTCCGAATCCGAATTCCCCTATATACTGACAATTCGGATACTCTACAGTTCTCCTTTACTGTCGGGGTCACTGATGGAGGAGGCCTTACAGGAACAAATACAGCCAATGTGCAGATAACTATTATTCGTAATCGATTCCCGCCAGTATTCTCAAATACGCCATACTCGACAACGATCCCGTTTTCAATAAACCAGGCAGTCACTGTGTTTGACGTGAATACCACTGATGCTGATGTAGTCGTAAGATTCGTTTTCAATGTTTTTACTGATAAGCCCCTTTGTCCCTTTACCTTATACAGACGCTTTCTGACGCCTCTGCAGCAGACAGCTTTTTGAAAACGGTGACAAAAGCAGAAATTTCTCAAAACGAGCAATTTCTCCTTTTGCCACAATGTTTTCCACTTTTAGTCATAGGTTATCCATTTAATTATAGAGATTTTCTATTTTTTGACAAAATATGATCATAGTCGTCTGCTGCAGAATTGTCGTATGAGGGAAAGGGTTAAAGCTTTCCCTCTTGCAGACATATTTTGAAAAAGAGTGTGCCAAATAATAAGCAATTTTTCCTTTTTCAACATGTTTAATTCAATAAATTTGATAAAGCTTTTTATTTATATAGATTTTTCATAGTTTTGTCTTGTCTGCTATAGAACTGTTGTATGAGGGAAGAATTGTGTTCTTTTTGTTAATATCTCAACAAATCTGAAGTTTTAGTCGGCTCCACCTATATACCTATTTTAAAGCATCTGCAGCAGACGACTTTGGAAAACATTGTGATAACCCAAACTCTCATTTATAGAGATTTCACATACTTCTTTCGTTCCAAAGTTGTCTGCTACAGAATTTCAAAAGAAGTCCGTTGCAGAGGCTTCAAAATGCATATGTATAAAGTACAAGGTTGTGGAAGATGGTGGTGCAGAGGAAGAGCGTCCACAACTCATACCAAAAGGTTCCGGGTTTGAGTCCTGTGATGAGCGGGTTCTGCCTATGGGATTTTTCTACACAAACGGCGCGAGTACTCGTTATATTTAAGTCTCCAGGAAGCAGACATCAAGCCTGATTAATATAAGCTGAAAGCTTGTTTTGCAATTGATGTAAAATAAACAAGTTTAAACTAAACTAAAAGGTTGACAATTAAACCTTTACTTGAGTAAAAAAATAAACTCAAATTGTTTTAATCAACACTGTATGCTGCAATTTTTTTTTAAAAATAGTTTATTGCAGATCAGGTATGTTGCAATGGATTAACTTTTTCAACAATTTTGTTATCTTTATGAAGGCATAATGTTTGAAAAGAAATTGTGACAAATAATGAGCAATTCCTCCTTATGCTACAATGATTACAAGAGTCGTCGTCTTCACTGGCGTCAATAAGCATCTGCATGTTGGAAGGAGTTCAATTCTGAATGTTTATCTTTTACAGACTCCATACAACTCGGTGACCTATTCCATAATTGGAGATGGTACAGCCGTGAACAGATTCTTTATCAACTCCAATGGTATAGTGACTGCCACCGCATCGGGACTTTTGAATGATGTCAACTCGTTCTACACTGTAAGTATAAGTAACTTATCTTTCTGATCATCCATCAACAAGCCTTGATAGCTCGGTCAACATTAATGTGTGCTTTCAATCCAGGGGCTGTTAGTTCGAACCCCATTCTTTCCAATGTTTGACAAGTGTTGAGAATGATCATTCATCCTCATTCATCCTCGGCCAATGGAATAACAGATGATGTGGAATTGCAGCCAGTTGTTTTGGAGTACTGTATCAGAAAGTGGCTGAGAAAGGACTTAATTAACCCTTTCCCTCATATAGACGCTTTCTGACGCCTCTGCAGCAGACAGCTTTTTGAGAACATTATTATTGTTCTTTAAAGGGATTTTCTGTTCTTTTACCTAGACGTTTTCAAAGTAGTCTGCTGCAGATTTTTTGTATTCGGGAAAGGGTTAAACAATGTTGAAAACTGTAAAACCGAATTTTTCCATCAATTGTCCTCGATTCGTCACTTTTGAATTTGGCGGGTGACTAGCCTGTGTTCCAACAAATATTTTTTTGCAGAGTCAATTGTATTTTTTATTGTCACCAAGCTTTGCAGAAAGACTAATTTAACCCTTTCCCTCATAGACACTTTCTGACGCCTCTTCAGCAGACAGCTTTTTGAAAACATAGTGACAAAAGAAGAAATTGCTCAAGATGAGCAATTTCTCTTTTGGCCACAATGTTTTCCACTTTTAGTTGAGATTATGTATTTTTTGACAAAATGTTCAAAGTCGTCTGCTGCAGAATTGTTGTATGAGGGAAAGGGTTAAAGGACGGCTTTTTGAAAACATAGTGACAAAAGAAGAAATTGCACAGAACGTGCAATTTCTCCTTTTGCCACAATGTTTTCCACTTTTAGTCATAGGACAAAATATGTTCAAAGTCGTCTGCTGCAGAATTGTTGTACGAGGGAAAGGGTTAAAGCAGACGGCTTTTTGAAAACATAGTGACAAAAGAAGAAATTGCACAGAACGGGCAATTTCTCCTTTTGCCACAATGTTTTCCACTTTTAGTCATAGGACAAAATATGTTCAAAGTCGTCTGCTGCAGAATTGTTGTATGAGGGAAAGGGTTAAAGCAGACGGCTTTTTGAAAACAGTGACAAAAGAAGAAATTGCACAGAACGTGCAATTTCTCCTTTTGCCACAATGTTTTCCACTTTTAGTCATAGGACAAAATATGTTCAAAGTCGTCTGCTGTAGAATTGTTGTATGAGGGAAAGGGTTAAAAATGGCAGTTATGGCTGCCGTCATTGGCGCTCAGGGTTGCAGGGTTAGCGCTACGACTGACTAGCTGGTGTCAGGATAAATGAAAGCCTGGATTTAACCCTTAACCTGATACGACAATTCTGCAGCAGATGACTTTAAAGTTTAAACACATTTTGTCAAAAAAAAAGAAAATCTCTATAATTGAATGGATAACCTAAGATAAAAAGTGGAAAACAATGTGGCAAAAGGAGAAATTGCTCGTTTTGAGCAATTTCTTCTTTTGTCACAATGTTTTCAAAAAGCTGTCGGAAAGCATCTATATGAGGGAAAGGGTTAAGGGTTAACTGATTTTATTTTTGAAAATGGCAATTAACACCAATCAATCGATCAAAGTTTTTAAAGTTGTCTATTACTTGGAGAATCCGCTTTGATCGAGTGGTTAGCGTCGGGGATTTCGAAACCTGATGTCCCGGGTTCGATCCCCAGTCGCGGCACTACGGTCATGGTGGAGTGCCTTTGGGCAAGGCACATTTTCTAGCCTAGTACTGGTTTGTTTACCCAGGGATCATGAATAATTAAATTTAATTGCGCGCTAAATGATCTTAGCTGTCGATGCGCCATAAAACAATATACATTCATTTTATTACTCGGGCGAGAAAGATGTGTTTCCTTATTTGGTAGTGGTTTCTGTTTCCGATATCCATTGTGTACTAATTGGGCAATAATGATGTGTGTTCCCTTATTATACCCCCCACAAACAAGTTTGGGGGGGGGGGGGGGGGTATATAGGAATCACCCTGCCCGTCTGTCTGTCTGTCCGTCCGTCTGTCTGTCCATATGTCTTGTAAGCGCAACTCCTCCTTAACGGCTGGACCGATTCTCATGAAACTTTACACAGTTGCAGTACACAACCTGAGGATGTGCATGAAGTAAGATTATTCTGGTCGGAAATATATTTGTCCGTCTGTCCATATGTCTTGTAAGCGCAACTGGGGGTATCTTTGTGAGTTCACTCACAGTTCTAGTTTGGTAGTGGTTTCTGTATCCGATATCCATATGCTTGTTTACTTGAGAGTACTGGTGTCAGATTGTCTAAGATAGCAGGGAAGTAACATGGTTAGGTACACTGGCTGCTGTGATATGACTAAAAACTTGTTAAAAATGATATTAACCAAAAAAATATAAATTTTCAGGTTCGAGTTTTAGCTCAAGATGGTGGAACTCCAAGACTATCAGCAACTGCCACGATTAATATTGGAGTGGATCGAAACTTGAATAGACCCGTCTTTCAGCCCCAGAATTACTCGGTGACTGTAAATGAGATACAGGACCTCGGAGTCGCCATTAGACAACTCCAAGCGTTTGACCAAGATGTACAGGTACAGCCTTTTTGTTTAAACTCTTTCCAGCAAGGAGACACATTTTGACGCATCTGCAGCAGATGACTTTTGAAAACATAGTAACAATTGGAGAAATTGCTCAAAACGATTTGCCACAATGTTTTAATTTATTTTCAGTGATTATACCTACCATTATGGAGATTTTCAATATTTTTCAGTAAACACTTTCAAAGTCGTCTGCTGCAGATTTGCTGTATCTTGGTAAAGATTTGAAAACTCTAAACAAATGAACAATAACTGAATAAAGGTGAAAATGTTGTTTGTGGCAAAAGTAGAAATTTCTCATTTTGAGCATTTTTTTCTGTGGCCACAATGTTTTCAAAAGTCATCTGCTGCAGAGGTATCGGAAAACAACTGTGTGGTAAAGGGTTAACTCTTTCCCACATACAACCAATATTCAGCAGACAACTTCTATGGTTGTGTGACCCCTGTCAACTTCTAAAATATAATAAATAATCGACTAACCAGATGACTTAAACAATTATTGAGGCGAAAAAGAAAAATCTCTATTAATGAAAATATAATCATTGAATAGAGACGAATACATTGGGGCAAAACACAGAATAACTCGTGAGCAATTAATATTTTTGCCACAACGTTGTCTCCTGCTAATTTTTCCATACAAGTATGCAGTTGGGAAAGGGTTAACCCTTTCCCTCATATAAACACTTTCGGACGCCTCTGCAGCAGACAGCTTTTTGAAAACCGTGACAAAAGAAGAAATTGCACAAAACGTGCAATTTCTCCTTTTGCCACAATGTTTTCCACTTTTCGTCATAGGTTATCCATTCAATTATAGAGATTTTTCTATTTTTTGACAAAATATGTTCAAAGTCGTCTGCTGCAGAATTGTCATATGAGGGAAAAGGTTAAAGAGATCAGGTAAAAGTTAAGCCTCTGAAATTGTTTGTTTTTCTAAAGCACTGTTACAAACTGTACTTTCTCTTCTTTAAGATTTTAGTTCTTAAACATTATTTATTTCTACTTCCATAATTTCCCATTATATAATTCTATCAAACACAATCATTTTTAGCTGAACTTTTGAAAAAATGAGAGCTATTGTCATGACCCTGGCATTGTCGTTGGCGGCGGCGGCGGCAGCGTGGTCGTCCGGTTTTTCTTTTTTCTGTTTTCTATCAGTCGAGCGTTTGTGCCATATGCGGTGCTCTTGTTAAATAATACTTCATGTACTACTTAATTTTAATGAGCACTAAATGACCTTAGCTGTCGATGTGCCATAAAACAATATACATTCATTCATTCTCTTCTTTAAGGCTTTCTGACACCTGCAGCAGACGGCTTTTTGAAAACATTGTGACAAAAGTAGAAATTGCACAAAACGTGCAATTTCTCCTTTTGCCACAATGTTTTCCAATTTTCGTCATAGGTTATCCATTCAATTATGGAGATTTTCTATGTTTTAACAAGATACGTTCAAAGTCGTCTGCTGCAGAAGTGTCATATGAGGGAAAGGGTTAAAGAGATCAGGGCCTCAAAAATTGTTTGTTTTTCTAAAGCACTGTTATAAACTGTACTTTCTCTTCTTTAAGGCTCCATACAATGCACTTGTGTACACAGCAGTGGACAGATTTAATTTCGACCAAGCCTTTGACTATGTCGGAGTAACCAGGCTTACAGGCGAGATCTATATTAGGCAGTCTCTGACTCTTATAGCCACCAATGTTCTTGTGGTAAGTAATTTCTCTGTTGTTGCTTATCCTTTTGCCACATACAACAAACCTACAGCAGATGGCATTCAAAATGTCCAGGTTAAATTGTAGAATGGCCAAATAAATGAAAGTATATGATTGTTTTCAATAGTCATCTTCTGCATGCCCTGTCTAAATGCATCTGTATATGGCAGTACCACATACAACAAAGCTGCAGCAGATGACATTAAAATCGACTAGGTAATGGTCATCTCATGCATGGCTTTCAAAATGCATCTGTTTGTGGCAGTACCACATACAACAAACCTGCAGCAGATGATATTAAAATCGTTTAGGTAATAGTCATCTCATGCATGGCTTTCAAAATGCATCTGTTTGTGGCAGTACCACATACAACAAACCTGCAGCAGATGACATTAAAATCGTCTAGGTAATAGTCATCTCGTCTTTGAACGTATTTTGTCAAAAAATGGAAAATCTCTATAATTGAATGGATAACCTATGACTAAAAGTGGAAAACATTGTGGCAAAATGAGAAATTGCTCGTTTTGCTCAAAATGAGCAATTTCTTCTTTTGTCACTGTTTTCAAAAAGCTGTCTGCTGCAGAGGCGTCAGAAAGCGTCTATATGAGGCAAAGGGTTAACCGTTTCCCACAGACAGCAATTTGTAGCAGACGACTTTGAAAACATATTGACAAAAATAGAATATGTCTCTTTAATTATGTTTTACTATTGAATAGAGTTGAAAACATTGTGGCAAAAGGAGAAACTGTTCATCATGAGCAATTTCTTCATTTTGTCAAGTGTTTTCAAATTTCATCTACTCCAAAGGCGTCAAAGCCAATATGTTGTGGGAAATGGATAAAAGAATGATCTTATTGAGATAGAGAAGTAGTGAGGACAGTGTTCTGATTGTTTAACCCTTTCCCTCATATAGACGCTTTCTGACGCCTCTGCAGCAGACGGCTTTTTGAAAACATAGTGACAAAAGAAGAAATTGCACAAAACATGCAATTTCTCCTTTTGCCACAATGTTTTCCACCTTTTGTTATAGGTTATCCATTCAATTTTGGAGATTTTCTTTGTTTTGTCAAAATATGTTCAAAGTCGTCTGCTGCAGAATTGTTGTATTAGGGAAAGGGTTAATAACATTTTCGATAGCAGAACCGATCATTGGTTGTATAGTGCAATTTCTTTGAACTGGAAAACATCAACCTTAAAGGGTCGATTTCAGATGACCTTTATTGGGATGTCCTTAGAAGAATTTGTCTGTCCATTTTAAGCTTGTCTGTTTTTCGAAGAAAAAAGATCAGGGTATTGTCATACCCTTGGTTGGCATCGTCGTCATCAGCTTTGTCACAAAACTTTTAACCTTATCTCGTTACTCGAAAAACGTTCAACATTTCCAAATGAAACTTGGTACACATGTTCCTTCTAACAATATTCATGTCTTTACCAAGTCACCCTGGCTTAAATAATTATTCTGTAATGTCCCTTTTTTTGACTTGGGAAAAAGCAGCCAAGCGTTGGCGTTTTCTTGCTGTGCTCTTTTCCAATTTATCATCACTCTCTTGCAGGCGAGACATGTGTTGAATGGAATGCTCTTTTCATTTTTCAGCTTGAAGTTTCTGTTCGAGACAATGATCCTACAAATTCACTGACGGCAGAAAGAAATGCTTTTGTTACGGTGAACATTGTCAGAAACGAGAATGCACCACAGTTTGCGGATACTGCATGCGAGATAAGTCTTGATAGTCAAAACAACCAGGGATTTCTGAGACGAGTTACAGCTACAGATGGTGACAGTATTGTAAGTCCTGTTCTGCTGGCACTAAATTTTGGCTGATCTATATGATAATGATTTATTTCTCTTATTTGCCACAATCTTTTCAACTCTATTCAATAATAATGCCCCCTTCGAGGAAGAGGGGTATATTGCTTTTCACATGTCGGTCCGTCAGTCCATCTGTAGACCAAAACTTGTCCGAGTGATAACTCGACAATGCCTGGACCTATGGTCCTCAAACTTGACTTGGAGGTTGGGCCTGAGCAGTAGATTATTTTGAGGTCATTGGGTCA
>JASEVX010000004.1:7959014-8026965 GCA_031761405.1 Serripes groenlandicus
TCTGCAGCAGACAGCTTTTTGAAAACGGTGACAAAAGCAGAAATTTCTCAAAACGAGCAATTTCTCCTTTTGCCACAATGTTTTCCACTTTTAGTCATAGGTTATCCATTTAATTATAGAGATTTTCTATTTTTTGACAAAATATGATCATAGTCGTCTGCTGCAGAATTGTCGTATGAGGGAAAGGGTTAACGCTTTCCCTCTTGCAGACATATTTTGAAAAAGAGTGTGCCAAATAATAAGCAATTTTTCCTTTTTCAACATGTTTAATTCAATAAATTTGATAAAGCTTTTTATTTATATAGATTTTTCATAGTTTTGTCTTGTCTGGTATAGAACTGTTGTATGAGGGAAGTGTTGTGTTCTTTTTGTTAATATCTCATCAAATCTGAAGTTTTAGTCGGCTCCACCTATATACCTATTTTAAAGCATCTGCAGCAGACGACTTTGGAAAACATTGTGATGACCTAAACTCTCATTTATAGAGATTTCACATACTTCTTTCGTTCCAAAGTTGTCTGCTACAGAATTTCAATAGAAGTCCGTTGCAGAGGCTTCAAAATGCATATGTATAAAGTACAAGGTTGTGGAAGATGGTGGTGCAGAGGAAGAGCGTCCACAACTCATACCATAAGGTTCCGGGTTTGAGTCCTGTGATGAGCGGGTTCTGCCTATGGGATTTTTCTACACAAACGGCGCGAGTACTCGTTATATTTAAGTCTCCAGGAAGCAGACATCAAGCCTGATTAATATAAGCTGAAAGCTTGTTTTGCAATTGATGTAAAATAAACAAGTTTAAACTAAACTAAAAGGTTGACAATTAAACCTTTACTTGAGTAAAAAAATAAACTCAAATTGTTTTAATCAACACTGTATGCTGCAATTTTTTTTTAAAAATAGTTTATTGCAGATCAGGTATGTTGCAATGCATTAACTTTTTCAACAATTTTGTTATCTTTATGAAGGCATAATGATTGAAAAGAAATTATTGTGACAAATAATGAGCAATTCCTCCTTATGCTACAATGATTACAAGAGTCGTCGTCTTCACTGGCGTCAATAAGCATCTGCATGTTGGAAGGAGTTCAATTCTGAATGTTTATCTTTTACAGACTCCATACAACTCGGTGACCTATTCCATAATTGGAGATGGTACAGCCGTGAACAGATTCTTTATCAACTCCAATGGTATAGTGACTGCCACCGCATCGGGACTTTTGAATGATGTCAACTCGTTCTACACTGTAAGTACTATACTTATCTTTCTGATCATCCATCAACAAGCCTTGATAGCTCGGTCAACATTAATGTGTGCTTTCAATCCAGGGGCTGTTAGTTCGAACCCCATTCTTTCCAATGTTTGACAAGTGTTGAGAATGATCATTCATCCTCATTCATCCTCGGCCAATGGAATAACAGATGATGTGGAATTGCAGCCAGTTGTTTTGGAGTACTGTATCAGAAAGTGGCTGAGAAAGGACTTAATTAACCCTTTCCCTCATATAGACGCTTTCTGACGCCTCTGCAGCAGACAGCTTTTTGAGAACATTATTATTGTTCTTTAAAGGGATTTTCTGTTCTTTTACCTAGACGTTTTCAAAGTAGTCTGCTGCAGATTTTTTGTATTCGGGAAAGGGTTAAACAATGTTGAAAACTGTAAAACCGAATTTTTCCATCAATTGTCCTCGATTCGTCACTTTTGAATTTGGCGGGTGACTAGCCTGTGTTCCAACAAATATTTTTTTGCAGAGTCAATTGTATTTTTTATTGTCACCAAGCTTTGCAGAAAGACTAATTTAACCCTTTCCCTCATATAGACACTTTCTGACGCCTCTTCAGCAGACAGCTTTTTGAAAACATAGTGACAAAAGAAGAAATTGCTCAAGATGAGCAATTTCTCTTTTGGCCACAATGTTTTCCACTTTTAGTTGAGATTATGTATTTTTTGACAAAATGTTCAAAGTCGTCTGCTGCAGAATTGTTGTACGAGGGAAAGGGTTAAAGCAGACGGCTTTTTGAAAACATAGTGACAAAAGAAGAAATTGCACAGAACGGGCAATTTCTCCTTTTGCCACAATGTTTTCCACTTTTAGTCATAGGACAAAATATGTTCAAAGTCGTCTGCTGCAGAATTGTTGTATGAGGGAAAGGGTTAAAGCAGACGGCTTTTTGAAAACAGTGACAAAAGAAGAAATTGCACAGAACGTGCAATTTCTCCTTTTGCCACAATGTTTTCCACTTTTAGTCATAGGACAAAATATGTTCAAAGTTGTCTGCTGCAGAATTGTTGTATGAGGGAAAGGGTTAAAGCAGACGGCTTTTTGAAAACATAGTGACAAAAGAAGAAATTGCACAGAACGTGCAATTTCTTCTTTTGCCACAATGTTTTCCACTTTTAGTCATAGGACAAAATATGTTCAAAGTCGTTTGCTGTAGAATTGTTGTATGAGGGAAAGGGTTAAAAATGGCAGTTATGGCTGCCGTCATTGGCGCTCAGGGTTGCAGGGTTAGCGCTACGACTGACTAGCTGGTGTCAGGATAAATGAAAGCCTGGATTTAACCCTTTCCCTGATACGACAATTCTGCAGCAGATGACTTTAAAGTTTAAACACATTTTGTCAAAAAAAAAGAAAATCTCTATAATTGAATGGATAACCTAAGATAAAAAGTGGAAAACAATGTGGCAAAAGGAGAAATTGCTCGTTTTGAGCAATTTCTTCTTTTGTCACAATGTTTTCAAAAAGCTGTCGGGAAAGCATCTATATGAGGGAAAGGGTTAAGGGTTAACTGATTTTATTTTTGAAAATGGCAATTAACACCGATCAAAGTTTTTAAAGTTGTCTATTACTTGGAGAATCCGCTTTGATCGAGTGGTTAGCGTCGGGGATTTCGAAACCTGATGTCCCGGGTTCGATCCCTAGTCGCGGCACTACGGTCATGGTGGAGTGCCTTTGGGCAAGGCACATTTTCTAGCCTAGTACTGGTTTGTTTACCCAGGGATCATGAATAATTAAATTTAATTGCGCGCTAAATGATCTTAGCTGTCGATGCGCCATAAAACAATATACATTCATTCTATTACTCGGGCGAGAAAGATGTGTTTCCTTATTTGGTAGTGGTTTCTGTTTCCGATATCCATTGTGTACTAATTGGGCAATAATGATGTGTGTTCCCTTATTATACCCCCCACAAACAAGTCTGTCTGTCCGTCCGTCTGTCTGTCCATATGTCTTGTAAGCGCAACTCCTCCTTAACGGCTGGACCGATTCTCATGAAACTTTACACAGTTGCAGTACACAACCTGAGGATGTGCATGAAGTAAGATTATTCCGGTCGGAAATATATTTGTCCGTCTGTCCATATGTCTTGTAAGCGCAACTGGGGGTATCTTTGCGAGTTCACTCACAGTTCTAGTTTGGTAGTGGTTTCTGTATCCGATATCCATATGCTTGTTTACTTGAGAGTACTGGTGTCAGATTGTCTAAGATAGCAGGGAAGTAACATGGTTAGGTACACTGGCTGCTGTGATATGACTAAAAACTTGTTAAAAATGATATTAACCAAAAAAATATAAATTTTCAGGTTCGAGTTTTAGCTCAAGATGGTGGAACTCCAAGACTATCAGCAACTGCCACGATTAATATTGGAGTGGATCGAAACTTGAATAGACCCGTCTTTCAGCCCCAGAATTACTCGGTGACTGTAAATGAGATACAGGACCTCGGAGTCGCCATTAGACAACTCCAAGCGTTTGACCAAGATGTACAGGTACAGCCTTTTTGTTTAAACTCTTTCCAGCAAGGAGACACATTTTGACGCATCTGCAGCAGATGACTTTTGAAAACATAGTAACAATTGGAGAAATTGCTCAAAACGATTTGCCACAATGTTTTAATTTATTTTCAGTGATTATACCTACCATTATGGAGATTTTCAATATTTTTCAGTAAACACTTTCAAAGTCGTCTGCTGCAGATTTGCTGTATCTTGGTAAAGATTTGAAAACTCTAAACAAATGAACAATAACTGAATAAAGGTGAAAATGTTGTTTGTGGCAAAAGTAGAAATTTCTCATTTTGAGCATTTTTTTCTGTGGCCACAATGTTTTCAAAAGTCATCTGCTGCAGAGGTATCGGAAAACAACTGTGTGGTAAAGGGTTAACTCTTTCCCACATACAACCAATATTCAGCAGACAACTTCTATGGTTGTGTGACCCCTGTCAACTTCTAAAATATAATAAATAATCGACTAACCAGATGACTTAAACAATTATTGAGGCGAAAAAGAAAAATCTCTATTAATGAAAATATAATCATTGAATAGAGACGAATACATTGGGGCAAAACACAGAATAACTCGTGAGCAATTAATATTTTTGCCACAACGTTGTCTCCTGCTAATTTTTCCATACAAGTATGCAGTTGGGAAAGGGTTAACCCTTTCCCTCATATAAACACTTTCGGACGCCTCTGCAGCAGACAGCTTTTTGAAAACCGTGACAAAAGAAGAAATTGCACAAAACGTGCAATTTCTCCTTTTGCCACAATGTTTTCCACTTTTCGTCATAGGTTATCCATTCAATTATAGAGATTTTCTATTTTTTGACAAAATATGTTCAAAGTCGTCTGCTGCAGAATTGTCATATGAGGGAAAAGGTTAAAGAGATCAGGTAAAAGTTAAGCCTCTGAAATTGTTTGTTTTTCTAAAGCACTGTTACAAACTGTACTTTCTCTTCTTTAAGATTTTAGTTCTTAAACATTATTTATTTCTACTTCCATAATTTCCCATTATATAATTCTATCAAACACAATCATTTTTAGCTGAACTTTTGAAAAAATGAGAGCTATTGTCATGACCCTGGCATTGTCGTTGGCGGCGGCGGCGGCAGCGTGGTCGTCCGGTTTTTCTTTTTTCTGTTTTCTATCAGTCGAGCGTTTGTGCCATATGCGGTGCTCTTGTTAAATAATACTTCATGTACTACTTAATTTTAATGAGCACTAAATGACCTTAGCTGTCGATGTGCCATAAAACAATATACATTCATTCATTCTCTTCTTTAAGGCTTTCTGACACCTGCAGCAGACGGCTTTTTGAAAACATTGTGACAAAAGTAGAAATTGCACAAAACGTGCAATTTCTCCTTTTGCCACAATGTTTTCCAATTTTCGTCATAGGTTATCCATTCAATTATGGAGATTTTCTAGGTTTTAACAAGATACGTTCAAAGTCGTCTGCTGCAGAAGTGTCATATGAGGGAAAGGGTTAAAGAGATCAGGGCCTCAAAAATTGTTTGTTTTTCTAAAGCACTGTTATAAACTGTACTTTCTCTTCTTTAAGGCTCCATACAATGCACTTGTGTACACAGCAGTGGACAGATTTAATTTCGACCAAGCCTTTGACTATGTCGGAGTAACCAGGCTTACAGGCGAGATCTATATTAGGCAGTCTCTGACTCTTATAGCCACCAATGTTCTTGTGGTAAGTAATTTCTCTGTTGTTGCTTATCCTTTTGCCACATACAACAAACCTACAGCAGATGGCATTCAAAATGTCCAGGTTAAATTGTAGAATGGCCAAATAAATGAAAGTATATGATTGTTTTCAATAGTCATCTTCTGCATGCCCTGTCTAAATGCATCTGTATATGGCAGTACCACATACAACAAAGCTGCAGCAGATGACATTAAAATCGACTAGGTAATGGTCATCTCATGCATGGCTTTCAAAATGCATCTGTTTGTGGCAGTACCACATACAACAAACCTGCAGCAGATGATATTAAAATCGTTTAGGTAATAGTCATCTCATGCATGGCTTTCAAAATGCATCTGTTTGTGGCAGTACCACATACAACAAACCTGCAGCAGATGACATTAAAATCGTCTAGGTAATAGTCATCTCGTCTTTGAACAAATTTTGTCAAAAAATGGAAAATCTCTATAATTGAATGGATAACCTATGACTAAAAGTGGAAAACATTGTGGCAAAATGAGAAATTGCTCGTTTTGCTCAAAATGAGCAATTTCTTCTTTTGTCACTGTTTTCAAAAAGCTGTCTGCTGCAGAGGCGTCAGAAAGCGTCTATATGAGGCAAAGGGTTAACCGTTTCCCACAGACAGCAATTTGTAGCAGACGACTTTGAAAACATATTGACAAAAATAGAATATGTCTCTTTAATTATGTTTTACTATTGAATAGAGTTGAAAACATTGTGGCAAAAGGAGAAACTGTTCATCATGAGCAATTTCTTCATTTTGTCAAGTGTTTTCAAATTTCATCTACTCCAAAGGCGTCAAAGCCAATATGTTGTGGGAAATGGATAAAAGAATGATCTTATTGAGATAGAGAAGTAGTGAGGACAGTGTTCTGATTGTTTAACCCTTTCCCTCATATAGACGCTTTCTGACGCCTCTGCAGCAGACGGCTTTTTGAAAACATAGTGACAAAAGAAGAAATTGCACAAAACATGCAATTTCTCCTTTTGCCACAATGTTTTCCACCTTTTGTTATAGGTTATCCATTCAATTTTGGAGATTTTCTTTGTTTTGTCAAAATATGTTCAAAGTCGTCTGCTGCAGAATTGTTGTATTAGGGAAAGGGTTAATAACATTTTCGATAGCAGAACCGATCATTGGTTGTATAGTGCAATTTCTTTGAACTGGAAAACATCAACCTTAAAGGGTCGATTTCAGATGACCTTTATTGGGATGTCCTTAGAAGAATTTGTCTGTCCATTTTAAGCTTGTCTGTTTTTCGAAGAAAAAAGATCAGGGTATTGTCATACCCTTGGTTGGCATCGTCGTCATCAGCTTTGTCACAAAACTTTTAACCTTATCTCGTTACTCGAAAAACGTTCAACATTTCCAAATGAAACTTGGTACACATGTTCCTTCTAACAATATTCATGTCTTTACCAAGTCACCCTGGCTTAAATAATTATTCTGTAATGTCCCTTTTTTTGACTTGGGAAAAAGCAGCCAAGCGTTGGCGTTTTCTTGCTGTGCTCTTTTCCAATTTATCATCACTCTCTTGCAGGCGAGACATGTGTTGAATGGAATGCTCTTTTCATTTTTCAGCTTGAAGTTTCTGTTCGAGACAATGATCCTACAAATTCACTGACGGCAGAAAGAAATGCTTTTGTTACGGTGAACATTGTCAGAAACGAGAATGCACCACAGTTTGCGGATACTGCATGCGAGATAAGTCTTGATAGTCAAAACAACCAGGGATTTCTGAGACGAGTTACAGCTACAGATGGTGACAGTATTGTAAGTCCTGTTCTGCTGGCACTAAATTTTGGCTGATCTATATGATAATGATTTATTTCTCTTATTTGCCACAATCTTTTCAACTCTATTCAATAATAATGCCCCCTTCGAGGAAGAGGGGTATATTGCTTTTCACATGTCGGTCCGTCAGTCCATCTGTAGACCAAAACTTGTCCGAGTGATAACTCGACAATGCCTGGACCTATGGTCCTCAAACTTGACTTGGAGGTTGGGCCTGAGCAGTAGATTATTTTGAGGTCATTGGGTCAAAGGTCGAGGTCACAGTGACCTTGAACACAAAAACCTTTTTTAAGCTTGTCCGAGTGATAACTGAACAATGCCTGGACGATACATAATATCTGCAAATATCAGTCATCATCACAATGTGATTAAGACTAAACTTTGAGTGAACATTGTTCATAATCTTAAAACTGAATCAGACATCCAATGTGAAATGACAAATCAACTGGCATTTCGGTTCATGCAAATGTTACTCAATTGTCCAAATATTCCTGACAACATTGCGCTCAAGGGGGGCATCATGTTTGACAAACATCTCTTGTTACTTTCATTTAAAAGAGGTTTTCCATACTTTTTTTCCTGAAAGTATGAACGAGTTCTATTCATTAGAGTAGCATCATTGAATAGAGTATAAAACTTTATGACAAACAGAAAAATAGCTCATTGAAATATCCCCTTTTGTCACAATATTTTCAAAACTTTTCTGCTGCAAATGCGTTTCAAGTGGGGGAAAAAGGTAAAATGCTTTGAAAGCGTTAACCCTTTCCCTCATACAACAATTATGCAGCAGACGACTTTGAACATATTTTGTCTAAAAATAGAATATCTCTATAACTGAATGGATAACCTATGACTAAAAATGGAAAACATTGTTGCAAAAGGGGAAATTGCTCGTTTTGAGCAATTTCTTCTTTTGTCACTGTCTTTAAAAAGCCGTCTGCTGCAGAGGCGTCAGAAAGTGTCCATATGAGGGAAAGGGTTAAGCAGATTATTGAAAAGTAAGATCTTTATTATTTTTCTTATGTTTACACTTTCCCACGTACAACAAATCTGCAGCAGACGACTTTGAAAACTTCTAGGCAAAAATATGGAAAATCTCTTTAACTGCAGGTATCTTGCTGAAAAAAATAGAAAACATTGTGGCAAATGGAGAAATTGCTCATATTGAGCAATTTCTCCTTTTGTCACATTCTTTTCAATAGAAAATGTTTATGTGGTTTACGGGTTTACATCTCGCCAGATAGACTAGCTTGGTAAGGGATTTCTGCACGTTTTGCAATTTATCAAAATGTTCTTGTAATGATGATGCAAAACTTTGCAGTATTTATTACAATGTTCTTGTAATGATGATTCAAAAGGCATTATGTATATTATAGGAAAGGGTTTATGCATGATTATGATTCACTTGATATCCTTGTATTAACCCTTTCCCTTAAACGACAATTCTGCAGCAGACGACTTTGAACGTATTTTGTCAAAAAATATCTATGACTAAAAGTGGAAAACATTGTGGCAAAAGGAGACATTGCATGTTTTGTGCAATTTCTTTTGTCACTATGTTTTCAAAAAGCCATCTGCTGCAGAGGCGTCAGAAAGCGTCTATATGAGGGAAAGGGTTATAGTAATCAGAGCTAGATAAGGTGAGTATTTAGATTCCAAAATCCTCACTGAGACGATTCTTGAGTACCCACAGCATAGGGTTTAGTCGAGTAGTATGTTAACCCTTTCCCTCATACGACAATTCTGCAGCAGACGACTTTGAACATATTTTGTCAAAAAGTAGAAAATCTCTCAAATTGAATGGATAACCTATGACTAAAAGTGGAAAACATTGTGGCAAAAGCAGAAATTGCATGTTTTGTGCAATTTCTTCTTTTGTCACTATGTTTTCAAATAGCCGTCTGCTGTAGAGGCGTCAGAAAGCATCTATATGAGGGAAAGGGTTAAATATTTGTGGTAAAGGACCACTTCCACCTCCTTATCTAGTCCCGTTATAATTTCTTTGTCAGAATACACCGTTCGGACAAGTGAGATATTCAATCATTGGAGATGGAGTGGCTACTCAAGGGTTTGCGATCAACGAAGTAACTGGGGACCTCAGCATTGCCGGAGATTTGGGTGAATTCAACGTGGAGGAATATTCTGTAAGTTTACATTTTTCCTTTTAAAGAGGACTTTTAACCCTTTCCCACATACAACAAATCTGCAGCGGACAACTTTGGAAACCTGTGGCCAAAAATATTGACAATCCCTAAAATGAAGGTATATTTACTGAAAAAGTTTAAAACATTGTGTCAAAAGTCGTCTACAGCAAAGGCGTCAAAAAGTATCTATATGTGAGAAAGGTTTAAATTGTCTGAATTTTACATGCTATTTTCCCAGACTTGCAGCCACTTTTTGAAGCATTTGCAATAGACGTCTTTTGAAAACAGTGTGGCAAAAGGGATAACTATTTCATAATGAGCAATTTCTCTTTCTGCCACTGATTTCACCTATTCAATAATTATTTCTGATAGTTTTGCCAAAATATTTTCAAATTGGTGTGCTTTAAACTTGTTCTAAGTAGAAGGTATGACATTATTGAAATACTGCAGAAAACTGCAAGAACTCCAATTAATTATAAGACCTGGACAAAGGTGACCCTTGGTGCACATTTTCAATCAACTTTTCCTCAAGTCTTTCTCACATATAGAGGCATTTTAACGCCTTCGCAAAACATTGAAGAAATTTCAATTTCCCCACTTGCCACAATGATTTCAACCCTGTTCAAAGTTGTCTGCTGCAGATTTGTTACAGGTGGGAACGGGCTAAAATCATACTTATCAAATTTGGAAAATTGAGTTATTATAGACTTCAAGGATATGTGAAAATATACTTGAATAGAAAAATTGCTTATGATCAAATTCTCCTTTATCCAGAAAATAATTCTGTTTCAAAAGACTTGTTGTGAAGCCAAAACTAGAATGTCATAAAAAACCTTTCGTCACAATCATTAGACGAGTTCATTTTCATTACAGATCAGAATACAAGCTCGTGATCTTGGAATTACAGTAGCCAAGTACGGCTTTCTCGTATGTCGTGTGAGTGTACAGCAGAACTTCCAAGCTCCATTCTTCGTGGATCAATCCTACTCACAAAATGTGATTGAGACATTCACCCTCGGAGAAACCATCCTTGCTGTCTCGGCTAGGGATAATGACCCATTGGTAGGTATAAATTAATAATTATACCCCCCATGAACAAGTTTTGGGGGGGGGGGGGGGGTATATAGGAATCATCCTGTCCGTCTGTCCATCCGTCTGTCCTTCTGTCTGTCCATATTTCTTGTAAGCGCAACTCCTCCTTAACGGCTGGACCTGTCACTGTTTTCAAAAAGCTGTCTGCTGCAGTACGTCAGAAAGCATCTATATGAGGGAAAGGGTTAATAGAGTTAAAACTGTTGTGGCAAATGGAGAAATTGCTTATTATAAGCAATTTCTCCTTTGCCACAATGATTTCAAAAGTTGTCTGCTGCAGAGGCGTCAGAAAGCATCAGTATGTTGGAAAGGGTTAAAATATCCTTACTTCTTAGCGTCTTAGTCTTAGTTCCATGTTCAAGAAATGAAGACTCTGGCTAGCCTGTGTAACTGTCCATTCTAATCAGAGCCTTCACTGACCATCCTTCTACATAAAATGTAGGCCTAGATGCAGCTTTTAAATGATAAAAGCTAGAAGTTTAGCGGCACTAGTTTTACAGCAATGTGTCTTTTTTAGCTCTACTGGCCAGAAGGGCTTATGTCGTGGCAATTCGTCCGTCCGTCCGTCCGTCCGTAAACAATTTTTGTGTCACCTGCGTAGCATGGTGGGCACTTAGGGATTACTTTTTTTTTTATCCGGCGTCTGTCTGTCCGTCCGTCACACTTTTTCGTCACGTCACGTCACGTCACACTTTCAAATTTTCAAATAACTTTTTTTCTACTCAAGGGATTGAATTGAAACTTCTGGCAATTGTTTATATTAACATTTGTGATGGCTTCACAAAAGAGGGATAATCCAAATATTATTATATCAGACTTATTGCCCCTTTTCTGTCAAAAATTATTTCATTCATATTGCGTAGCATGGTGGGCACTTAGGGATTACTTTTTTTTTTATCCGGCGTCTGTCTGTCCGTCCGTCACACTTTTTCGTCACGTCACGTCACGTCACACTTTCAAATTTTCAAATAACTTTTTTTCTACTCAAGGGATTGAATTGAAACTTCTGGCATTTGTGATGGCTTCACAAAAGAGGGATAATCCATTATATTATTATATCAGACTTATTGCCCCTTTTCTGTCAAAAATTATTTCATTCATATTGTCAAACTTTTTTTACTCAAGGGATTGAATTGAAACTTCTGGCCAATATTTTTTATTGGTACACAAAAGGGGGATAATCCAAATATTTATTGTGTCACCTGCGTAGCATGGTAGGCACTTAGGGATTACTTTTTTTTTTTGTCCGGCGTCTGTCTGTCTGTCGTCACTTTTTCGTCACGTTTTCAAATAACTTTTTTTCTCCTCAAAGGATTGCATTGAAACATTTGACAAATGTTTATATCAATGTGTGTGATTGGTTCACAAAAGGGGGATAATCCAAATATTTTCATATCGGAGTTATTGCCCCTTTCTGTCAAAAATTTAAATTTTCAAATTACTTTTTCAAATTACTTTTTTTCTACTCAAAGGATTGGATTGAAATTTCTCACAAATGTTTATATCAATCTTTGTGATGTGTTCACAAAAGGGGGATAATCCAAATATTTTTTATATCAGAGTTATTGCCCCTTTTCTGTCAAAAATTAAAATTTTCTGACAAGGCCCCGGCAGGTGACACATGTGCTCCGGGGAGCACTCCATTCTAGTTTGTTAACACGATACATGCATGACTGGATTATGGCCCTTGAAATGGTAAAAATTGCTATAAAAGAGCTTGTTAACACGATAGTCTTTATTTTTTATTGTATCTCAACCAAACTTATACAGTAGTTAGATATCCATGAGAGCTTGATTCCTTTCGAAAACAAGCCAGATCCACCCCATGCATGACTGAATTATGGCCCTTGAAATTGTCAAAATTGCTATAATACAGCTTGTGAACACAATAGAGCTTCCATTTACTATCTGATCTTCACCAAACTTGGATGTTATTTGAATATTGATGACATATTGGTTCCTTTTGAAACAAGCCAGATCAATGCCAGTAGAGCATAGGCCCTCATGGGCCTCTGTTTTCCTGATACAGAAACATTTTGATGTCTCTGCAGCCAACCATTTTTAATCCTTTCCCTCATACGACAATTCTGCAGCAGACGACTTTCAACATATTTTGTCAAAAAAAGAAATCTCTATAATTGAATGGATAACCTATTACTAAAAGTGAAAAATATTGGGGCAAAAATAGAAATTGTTCGTTTTGAGCAATTTCTTCTTTTGTCGCTATGTTTTCAAAAATCTGTCTGCTGCAGAGGAGTCAGAAAGCATCTATATGAGGGAATGGATTAAAAACATGACAAAAGTAGAAATGGATCATAATGAACAATTTCTGCTGAAGATTTGAGCCATCCCGCGAGAAAACCAGCATTGTTGACTCTGCATAAAGTATCGACCGGATCAGCCTAAGCATGCACTTTTCGCCTCCTGTGGATTTTTTCTGTTTCAGGAATCATTACTCTATACCTCTATCCACCTGAGACAGAAAGTTTTGGCCCGGATCAGTATGCGTAGACTGTGCAGGCTGATCTGGATCAATACATTACGCAGATGCTATAATGTTGGGTTTTCTCGCTTTATGGCTCATTTGTAGTGAGGGGGGAATGGCTAAATGATGCCAAATCAGAGACCCCCAAATAGTCAGACGCACCTCCAATGATTGATCATTTCAGGCACCACACAACACTGTAAGATACCGATTAACGAGGGACCCTGAAGATCTTGCGTGTTTCCTGATAAACGAAGTTACAGGGGCACTGACCCTAAAGCGATCTCTCCTCTATGAACCCTGCAGGTCTACCTTCTTCTTTGTAAGTGTATTGATTATTTAATTGTTTTTGTTTAATGACATATTTTTAAAAGGGTGCACAATTAAAACAAAAAAGTAAGTTGTGATTCTTTAACTCTTTCCCACTTGTAGACGCATTTTGACACATCGTCAGTAGATGACTTTTGAAAACATTGTGACAAAAGATGAAAATACAAGCAATTTCTCCTTTTTGCCACAATGTTTCAACTCTATTTAATTGTAAAACTCTCATTTATTGAGATTTTTTTTATGTTTTCGTCAATAAGTTTTTGAAGTCATCTAGCTGCTGCATAATTGTTGTATGTGGGAAAGGGTTACAAAACAAGCAATTTCTCCTTTTGCCTCGATGTTTTTAACCCTATTAACCCTTTCCCTCATATAGACGCTTTCTGACGCCTCTGCAGCAGACAGCTTTTTGAAAACAAAGTGACAAAAGAAGAAATTGCAAAAAACGTGCAATTTCTTCTTTTGCCACACTGTTTTCAACTTTTTGTCATATGTTATCCATTCAATTATGGAGATTTTCTATGTTTTGACAAAATACGTTCAAAGTCATCTGCTGCAGAATTGTCGTATGAGGGAAAGGATTAAGATTTCGTGTTTTTGTCAATACATTTTGAAAGTCGTCTGCTGCAGAATTGTTGTATTTCGGAAAGGGTTAAAGAATATTATAAACTGTTTAAGGTCAATTTTAAACCAATTACCAGGTATGCTATTTTAAGCTTTATTTATTTCATCATTGTTTACAAAGGGGTTAAAATTGCCCCTAAACAAGGGTTTTCAAAATAGGTCTTTAGTTACAACCGTTTTACACCAAGCCCTCGATATGTGGAAAAGCATCCAGTTGCTTGAAAAGACTGTTTGGAGTACTGGTCTGAGAAAGCAAGGACACGCATGAGTAGATGATCTGGCCACTGCAGTACGACTGAAAAATTGTTGAAAGTGGCATTTAACCCCAAAACAATCAATCAATCCTAAACCACTGGCCCAATTTCAAATAAATTTAATTAGAGCTGCCCTGCTAGAAAAACCAACGTTGTGGTCTGTGTGTAAAGTATCGACCCAGACAGACACTTTTCGCCTTCTGTGGATTTTCTGTTTCTAATGAAGACATTGTGGCAAAAAGAGATTGCTCATGATGAGCAATTTCTCTTTGCCACAATATATTCAACTTTGTTCAACGATTTTAAGTTTCATTTATCACATTTTTTAAGGTTTTATGTGGGTAAGGGCTAAATGACATCTCAGTGGTCAAATTTCAAATAACTTAATTATTTTCCTCAAAATATCCTCCAAGAAAATTGCTCAAACTGTTCTTGGTTTCTTCATAAGATAACTACTCAATCTTAAAATAGAAATAGCTTTAAACGGCATCTTTTCCTTCTAACTCAAATATCTCGGATGAGAGAATTGACCATAAAGACCTTGTTCTTATTATCTGACGAAAGCATTCAATAATTTAGATATAAAACGGTTTTTTTTTATTTAATATTTTTTTTGTTACACCCACCACTTGATGATAATAGATAATAACAATATGGCTATAGGGAGAAAAGGCTCATTAATCTTTCCCTACTGCCACAATGTTTCCAACTCTTCAATAATTATATTTTTCGCCTACATGTTTTCAAAGTTGGCTATTGCAGATTTTTGAATTGTATCAGTTATTAAACCTTTTCCACCTGCAGATGCATTTGAATACATTCATTTGAAGAGATTTTCTACATTTTGGACTAAATGTTTTCAAAGTCGTCTGCAGCAAGCAAGTTGTATGTGAGAGAGAGTTAAAGGTATAAGATAATGACACACTCTGTTTGTAGATGAGAGCTCAAGCCTATGACCTGGGTAGTCCAGCATTGACTGGTCAGGAAGTGAACATCACTGTTTCCGTTACGAGGAACAATAACGCACCTTTCTTCATCAGCGATCCCTACTTCAGAACCCTGAATGAGACTGCTCTACCAGGAATTTCAGTTTATCAGACATCGGCTTCTGATCAAGACAATCAGGTAAGTGATAGATAATTTCCTGTTTTCAAAACATTAGTCAGTGTAGCACTCCTCAGCAGATTTTAGTACCCTACATCTATCCTTGGATGTATGATGGTAAGTAATATGTATCTATGCCGATGCATTATGGTTTGGTTGCCGTTTTATTGACATCCAAACACTTGTTGCCCATTAAAAAACTAGTTCTTAAAAGACATAAAATACAAGAGAGTTTTTGTAAACAAAACAACCTTTACCAGCATCTTGTACATCAAACATCATACGTCAAATAGTCTTTGTTGACAATACATCAAATAGTCTGTTGACAATACATCAAATAGTCTTTGTTGACAATACATCAAATAGTCTTTGTTGACAATACATCAAATAGTCTTTGTTGACAATACATCAAATAGTCTTTGTTGACAATACATCAAATAGTCTTTGTTGACAAAACAACTCTTCTCGGCCCCTAGCCATTGTTGTTGTTGGCGTCGGCGTTGGTGTCACACCTTGGTTAAGGTTTTCGTACCAATTCCCTTTTTTGTCAAAACCATTACAGATATTGCTTTGAAACTTACAACAAATTTTGTCATCATTACCTCCATCAAGAGACAAGATTACATAACTCTGTTGAAGGTTTTGTAAGAATTATAGCCCATTTTTTGCCTTAGAATTTTGGTTTAAGTTTTTCATACCACCCCACCTTTTTTCAAAACCATTAGTGATTTAGCTTATAAACTTACAATACCTATTTATCATCATTCCCTCCATCAACAGACAAGGGTACATAACTCGTGTCAAGTTTTGTTTAAGAATTATGGCCTTTTTGTTATTTATAATTTTGGTTAAGTTCTTCATACCAAATCAATTTTTCAAAACAGTTAGAGATATCGCTTAAACACTTACAAAAATCTTTTTACCTCCATTACCTCCACCAACAGTCAACAATGCATAATCCAGTAAAGGTTTTTCTAAGAATTATGACTATTTTTCGACTTGTACTTTATGATAAAGTACTTGGTTATGATCGCCCAAACAAATTTGTTTTATTGGCAAGCACAAAAAAGTCGAGCATGCCGTCCTTCGACAGCTCTTGTTTTACAACTTTTGAAAACAATATGGCAAAAGGAGAGCAATTTCTCCTTTTGCCATATTGTTTTCAATTGTTTTCAATAATTATACTTAAATGTTTAAAAAAAAAAAAAATTGCCTCGTCTGCTGCAGATTTATAGTATGTGCGAAAAGGTAAAATATTGTCTAGTCACACAAGTAGACTTCTTTTTGCCTAACATATCTCAATTCTTTTTTTTGTATGAATTACAGACACCATTCAACACATTGACATATTCCATTATTGGAGATGACACAGCTCCATCTTATTTTACCATCGATGCAACAACGGGACTTGTGAGCCTCACCAATAGAGTGGTCCTGGATACCTTGTCAACGTACAGGGTGAGTACTTCATCTGTAGCCTCAACCACATATAAACACTTTCTGACGCGTTTACAGACAACTTTTTTCAGAACGAGCAATTTCTCTTTTTGCCACAATGTTTTCATATTTTTTTTTAATTATTCTATCTTCATTTTAGACTTTCTGGGGTTTTCTGTGTTTTGCCTATATTTTTTACTTCATTGTATGTGGGAAAGGGTTAATAAGAAATTTCTTCTTTTGTCCCAATGTTTTTTAAAAGTTGTCTGTTGTAGATGCTTAGAACATAATTATGATTGACCTCGGCTGATTGTTTGTTTCAGGTTCGACTGCAAGTTAATGACGGAGGAATTCCATCTTTGTCGGGAACTGCGACCCTCACCGTTTCAATCAACAGAAATCTCTTCAGCCCAGCGTTTCAACCCACCACATATGAGGAGACCATCTTTGATGATCAAATACTTGGAGAAACAATTCTCACAGTGTTTGCATCGGATTTGGATATAAGAAGTCCTCATAATGTCCTTCGATATGCAGCTGATGATTTATTTAATTCTGGAAATGCTTTGACCTACTTTGCTGTTCGTGAAGAAGATGGTGCGGTATATGCTAGACGATCTCTGAACTTTGACAATTTCATCCAAAGCCAATATCGGGTCAGTAATATTATGTTTCCACTGTATGTCCATTATGATATTTTTAGGTTTATATGGTTTGAAAACTTTTTGGAAAAAAAATGATAAATTGGAAGTATTTGCTTTTTTTTTACCGAGTTGAAACATTGTGGGAAAATTAGAAATAATGAATTTCTCTTTCCGACCATACCAGATGCATCTAAAAAAATTCTGTTTCAGGGAAAGGGTTAACGCGGAATTTGCATCGAGTAAAATAGTAGTGGGAAAAGGCAACATTTGGGATGTTTTCATAACTTCTCGTCTGAATGATCATCAGGTTTCATTCATGTATCCAAAAGGGCATTAGATATTGAGAGAATAAGTTCTCTCTTACCATAGGCAATTTGTCATAAGCCATTTCTACATGCAATTAACAGCAGAACATTTTACAATTATGTAGGCAAACAAAATCTATAAATGAGTAGAACAGAAATGAAATCATTGGGGACTATAATTGGACTTGCTCATTAGGAGCAATTTTTCCTCTTGCCATAATGATGTCAAGAGCAGTCAGATGTTCATGCAAAGGATTCTGGGTCTCATTCTCGAAAAGGTTTCAATTGCAATTCAAGCAAGAAGCCATTAAAGGGAAGGTAAAACCGCATATGAAAACCTTTTTATTTCTTCCAGTTTACTGTAAGGGTTTACGATTTGGGGTCGCCATCAAGGTTGGGAGTAAATCAGGCAACTGTTACAATCAACGTGATTCGCAACCAGAATTGCCCAATCTTCCAAAACCTTCCAGGAGACATTACCATTCCAAGAACTCAACAGTTCAATACGAGAGTTTATGATGTCAACGCAACAGATGCAGACCCAGCAGTGAGTTGTTTTTATTTATACCTAACTTGGACTGTTTCCCTTTCCCACATACAAGAACTCTGCATCGGACGACTTTGAAATAATGTAGACAAAAACAGGGAACGTTTCTGTAAGTGATAGTTTAACCCTTTCCTTCATATAGACGCTTTCTGACGCCTCTGCAGCAGATGGCTTTTTGAAAACAAAGTGACAAAAGAAGAAATTGCACAAAACATGCAATTTCTCCTTTTGCCACAATGTTTTCCACTTTTTGTCATAGGTTATCCATTCAATTATGGAGATTTACTATGTTTTGACAAAATGCGTTCAAAGTCGTCTGCTGAAGAATTGTTGTATAAGGTAAAGGGTTAATTATTGAATAGAGTGGAAAACATTGTGGCAAAAGGAGAAATTGCTTGTTTTGAGCAATTTCTTCTTTTGTCACAATGTTTTCAAAAAGCTGTCTGCTGCAGAGGCATCAGAAGGCGTCTATATGAGGGAAAGGGATAAATGACTTATAAGTACTTTGCGCATATTGCCTCTTAATGCTTTTGACCAATTGATAACTATTTTTAGGATTTTGGGCATATGCAACTATACTAAGTACTTTGTGCTTTTAGTTCTATTAAAAACATAAAATGCAGACACATTTGTAGCAGATGACTTTTGAAAACATTGTGGAAAAATAGTCTGCTGCAGATTTGTCGTATATGGGAGAGGGTTCATCCTTGAACTGATACTTTCTTGGGTCGTCTATAACTGGTATCAACTCTTTCCCTCGTACAGATGCTTTCTTACACCTCTGCAGTTGAAGTCCTTTGGAAACGTGGCAAAAGTAGAAATTGTTCATTAGCCTGAGTTTTCAATTTCATTTAATAATTGTTTTTTCATTTAGTTTCCATATTTTTACTACATTATTTTTTCAAAGTTGTGTGCTGCCGAATTTTTGTATGTGGGAAACTGTTAAAATGGCAACCTATCATGAGTCATAAATTTTTTGTTGACCAATGAAAATGATATGTTACCAAGTTATTGATCGTTATGATTTCAGGGTCGATACAATAGGATCACATACAGTCTTATTGGGGATGACAGTGCTCAAGTGCTATTTAGAATCGACCAGACAACCGGCTTCATATTTAGATCTTCAAACAATGGCATCTTCAATGATGAGTCGAGTCAGTATACTGTAAGTATCAAACTCTTTTCTCAATGCAGATAACTTCTGCACCTCTGCAGCAGACTATGTTTGTGGGACTTTAGACCATTTATACAATACAGTACACTAGTTTATTTGCATAATTAGGCCTCCAGCCCACAATACATACATAAAATATTACATTCAACTTAGAATGTAATGTGCAAAATATTTTTTTTTTTTTTAAAAACTTAAAACATAAAAGGGCATTTTTTTTAAATATTTGCTAGATTTTCATTTTGAAGGAGACATAAACAATACTGTAAGCTTATTAAAGCATTAAGCCACATATTTAGATACAAATCCCTTATAATCTTAAACTTTTCACAAAGGCATCTTTTTGCATTAATCTATAAACACAAATTCAATTTTCTCTTTCAATATTAAAATGACAACCTTGGGTTGATCCCTGCTTGTTGAGTAGTGTATTTATAAAGCACATTTCGCATCCTAGTACTGGTTGTACTGTACAATTTTGTACAAATTGTACAGTACAATTTCTCCATTGCTTTGATTGTCTGTGTGGTTACGTAGTCACATGCATGGAGTATCTATGTGGGTACATAGCCACTTGCTTGGATTGTCTGTGTGGTTACGTAGCCACATGCATGGAGTGTCTATGTGGGAACGTAGCCACTTGCTTGGATTGTCTGTGTGGTTACATAGTCACATGCATGGAGTATCTATGTGGGAACGTAGCCACTTGCTTGGATTGTCTGTGTGGTTACGTAGTCACATGCATGGAGTGTCTATGTGGGAACGTAGCCACTTGCTTGGATTGTCTGTGTGGTTACGTAGTCACATGCATGGAGTGTCTATGTGGGTACATAGCCACTTGCTTGGATTGTCTGTGTGGGTACGTAGTCACATGCATGAAGTGTCTGTGGGAACGTTGCCACTTGCTTGGATTGTCTGTGTGGTTACGTAGTCACATGCATGGAGTGTCTATGAGGGAACGTAGCCTCTTGCTTGGATTGTCTGTGTGGTTACGTAGCCACATGCATGGAGTGTCTATGAGGGAACGTAGCCACATGCTTGGATTGTCTGTGTGGTTACGTAGCCACATGCATGAAGTGTCTATGTGGGAACGTAGCCACTTGCCTTTGACCAATCCTGTGTCTTATAAAGTTGGGAAACACATAGTTTTATATAACTGAAATACTGGAAAATGGCGTTAACCTTGAATCAATCATTTGTAGCTGAGAGTAAGGGCAGTAGATGGGGCCTCCATTGGTCAGTGTACAACAGATTCTATTCTGAGGGTGAATGTGGAGAGGAACGAGTTTGCCCCAGTCTGGTTCCCAAATGCAGTTTATGAGACCACTATCCTGGAGACTCAAACTGTTGTGCAACCCGTGTATACAGTAACAGCGCAAGACAGTGATATTCAGGTCAGTCAAATTTCGTCTTCACATAGTTTACCCTTTCCATCATTCAAAGGCATTGAAACATAACTGCAGTTTCTGAGGATTTTTTAGTTTGATCCCTCTGTAGTCGTTCATTGTGAAATGCCCTTGAGTAAGGTACGTTCCCCAGCCTAGTACTGGTTAGTGAACAATGGCTCATGAATATGTTTACCATGGCTATGATCTTCATAGATATGTTTACCATGGCCTTGATCTTCATAGATATGTTTACCATGGCCATAATCTTCATGAATATGTTTACCATGGCAATGTTCTTCATGAATATGTTTACCATGGCTATGTTCTTCATGAATATGTTTACCATGGCTATGATCTTCATAGATATGTTTACCATGGCCATGATATTCATGAATATGTTTACCATGGCAATGTTCTTCATGAATATGTTTACCATGGCTATGTTCTTCATGAATATGTTTACCATGGCAATGATCTTCATAGATATGTTTACCATGGTCATGATCTTCACAAATATGTTTACCATGGCCATGATCTTCATAAATATGTTATCCATGGCCATGATCTTCATGAATATGTTTGCAAATAAAGCAAGTCAAAAAGCATCTGCATGCAGGGAAAGGGTTGACAATTACAGAAAATTTAAATGTTTTAGTGTGTGTTGTTGGGTTCTAGTTTGTAATGAATATATGTCCTCTTCTGTGTCTCCAAAACATGATGGCCATGAAACACCTGTCAAGTGTCCGAGGAGTAATTGGAATACTCTCATAAAAACTCGCATATTATGGATGTTTCAAAATTAATGTAATTACAATAAAATTTCTTATCTCGCATAGAAGCATATTACTTTTATTAAAGACTTTTAAATCAGGTGAACTATCTATGACTATGATGGTTAGCTTGTTCTATTAGCTTGTTCCATAATGTTTTTTAGACGTTTCATAAAATCACATATATTTAAAGAAGAGGATCAATAAAATCTCATTTTGGGTTAAATGTAAATTGTATAATAATGAATTTAAATATTTTTCAGTCTCCAAACAATATAATCACCTACTCGATTGCCTCATATTCGGCCAATCAGGGTTTGTTTTATATCAATCCCAATGGTGGACTCAATCCCAGTGGTGGACAAGTCTACCTTCGTACTAGTATCATCAATACAAATGTTGCCCGATTTGAGGTAAGTACAGTATTAATATGAATCAAAGCCTCTGTAAGTCTTGGGAATTGCATTCAGTCTCAACATATTTAATTTCCTGTTCAAAATATTTATAAGCTGTTGTGCAATATCTAATTTACTATTTATGGCTATAGGTCAATTGATGAAGGATAATTATGGTTGTCAATCCAGGGATTGAGAGTTAAAGTTCAAGCTTAGTCGGCTTACTTCCCGAATGTTCCAGCGAATTTGAAAATTTCCCTTGGAGCTTGAAATAGTATAGATCGGATGACGACCAGGAAGTGAGATGGAATAATCCCAAAAGTCATGATAAATGTATCAAAATATAAATTATTTATGTCTCAATATTTTTAAAAGAAACATCTCTGCCAACTGATCTTGAAATCAGACAAGCAGTTACTGTTGCAGAGGAAAAAATATTTTATACAACAAATCGAGGGCTTGGCGTGAAACGGTTGTATCTAAAGTTGGTATTTTTTTACCAAGGTTAATTTTTAGTTACAACTGTTTTATGCCAAGCCCTCGGAATCTGCAGCATATGACTGAAAACATCCTGAGAAAAACATGGAAAAGCTCTATAAATGTACAAACAATAACTGAAAAGAGTTTAAAACATTGTGGCAAAAGAAGAAATTGCTCATTTTGAGCAATTTCTCGTTTTGAAACAATGTTTTCAAAAGTCGTTTGCTGCGGAAGTGTCAGAAATGGTCTTTGTGAGGTGTTTTCAGAAGTCGTCTGCTGCAGTTTGAAAGTATAATTTTTGATAGAGTGAGCATTTTCTCATTTTGCCTAAATATTTTCATCAGCATTATGCAGTTTTCATTTTCGAGTCTCTATTTCAATGAATCATTCCGTTTCAGATATCTTTAATTGCTACTGATGGTGGTTTCCCAGCAAAATCTGCAAATGCAACATTATTTGTGAATGTATTGAGGAACCAAGAAGCTCCAGTATTCAGCAATGAACCGTATACTACAACGATTAGTCGAAACCAGATAATAAACACCAATATTTACACGGTGACTGCCACAGATGCAGATATTCAGGTATGAGTTACGACTTTGAACACATTTTCTCAAAAAATGGAAAATCTCTATAATTTGATGGAAAACATTGTGGCAAAAGGAGAAATTGCACGTTTTGTGCAATTTCTTCTTTTGTCACTATGTTTTCAAAAAGCCGTCTCCTGAAGAGGCGTCAGAAAGCGTCTATATGAGGTAAAGGGTTAACCCTTTCCTACATACAGACACTTTGTGATGCCTATGAGGCATAACTCTTATTAAAACATTGTGGCAGAAAGATGATGATAATGAGTAATTTCCCCCTTTTGCCATTATGTTTTCAACTCTTATTCAATAATTCCAATCTCAATAATTATACTTCCAATTATTGAGATTTTCCATATCTTTGCTGCAGATTTGTTGTATGTGGGAAAGGGTTATACTTTAAAGATTTATTTCGTCATAAAAAAAACACCGTGTATGTTGATTGAGGCACCTATACAGTGGAAGTCTTTTGAAAATATTGGGTCAAAAGGAGAAATTGCTTTATTTCAATAGTTATACTTCCATAAGTAGGGATTTTCCACATTTCTGATCATACGTTGTCCAAGTAATCTGCAGATTTTTTGTATGTGGGAAAGGGTTCAATAAATAGGCTGCCCATGTTAACGTGATACGCAGGTTTGGGTCATACTGAAGACTTTCGAAATGGTAGTAATGGGTACCATCTTGTGCTTAACCCTTTCCTTCATATAGACACTTTCCGATGCCTCTGCATCCGACGTCTTTTGAAAACACTGCAACAAAAGGAGAAATTGCTCGAAACAAGCAAAATTTCTCTTCTTTTGCTACAATATTTCAACTCGATTTAATGATTAAACTCTCATATATATTAAGGGTGATTAAAATTACGGGTAAAGCAATACAACTAATTCACCGATGTCAGGCAAATTGGAAATTGATTTTATATTAGAGCCCTGCTATAGGAAGATACAACTCCCAAAGCAATAGCGAGTCTATGATCAGTTTAGATCTCAATTGACCTGGCATATGCTCAGATTAACCCCTTCCCCGCTTGTACACGCATTTTTACGCAATAGCAGCAGACGACTTTTGAAAACATTGTGGCCAAAGGTGAAATTGCTCATGATGAGTAATTTCACCTTAGGCCACAATATTTTCAACTTTATTTAACAATTAAGCTTCCTTTTATGGAGATTTTTCAGGTTTTTGTCACCATTTACAAAGTTGTCTGCTGCAGATTTGGTGTATGTGGGAAAGGATTAACCCAACACAATTAGTCGAAGGAGGTTCTTGGAAGATTCTGACATTATAAATTTGGATCCGTTAGCATGTATATGCAGACAAATGTTTTTATTCAATTGTACTTGAAAATGACTCAATTATTTCTATTGCAGGCTCCCTTTAATACCCTCGAATTTGACATAATTGGAGATGGAGTAGCACCAAACTTCTTCAGAATTGACAGCACTTCAGGCGCCATCTTCTTGATCAATTCCGTTTCAACAGATGCAACAGATGTATATTACATCCGTGTCCGAGTCCAAGATGGTGGTAATCCAAGATTGTCGGACATTACGCAAATTATTGTCTACGTGAATCGTAACTTGTTTGCTCCGATATTTATTCCCCAGCAATATAGCAGGGAAATTTTGGACACGCAGTCAGTTGGTGTCGAGATCCTGAGAATAACGGCCACAGATGCAGACGCTACAAATCCACACAATATTGTTCGTTATGAACTACGTGGTGATGCACTTGACCTCCAGTATTTCTTAGTTGATTCCATAACAGGAATTGTGACCCTTCGTCAGTCAGTATACAACAACCAGGTGAACTCGCAACAAACCTCATTTTCATTTCAAGGTTATGCTTATGACCTTGGTCAACCATTTAGGAGAAACTCGACAGCTTTGGCAAATATCTTCATCTCGGTGATCCGTAACAACTTCCCACCTCAGTTTATAACCGAGCCCTATAATACTCAGATTGCCGAAAGCCAGCAAGCATCTGTATCCATCTTCAGAGTGTCTGCTGTAGACCAGGATACCAGAAGTCCATTCAACGAAGTGAGATTTGACATGATTGGAGATGATGCTGCCCCACAATTTTTCACCATTGATGAAATCACGGGGGTAATTAGTCTGCGACCCAACACTAACCTGGAATTTGATAACAATGTTTTATTTACAGCAAGAGTAAGGGCTTTAGATGGCGGCTCACCATCTCGCACAGATACCTCTACTGTTTCGATTTTAGTTCTTCGTAACTTGTTTGCACCAGCTTTCAACCACTCCGGAAATGTCCAGCGAACGATCGTCGAGACGTCGCCAATCGGTACTTTTATCTACGATATTGATGCCTTTGATAATGATAGAGATGCACCAGAAAACACCGTCAGATATGAGATCCAAAGCTCGTTTGGTAATTCAGGCTTCTTCTTGATCAACCCAGAAACGGGGGTCATCACATTGTTACTATCTGTTCTGAACACGAACACCGACTTGTACTCGATCAATGTAATAGCAAGAGATGGAGGCAGTCCACCGCGTTTTGCAACAACCTTTGTAGAGGTTACAATTCTGCGTGAAACCGGTACCCTTCGATTCTCTCTGCCAGGTTATAGTGTAACTATAGCTGAGACTCGAACAGTAAATGATATAATAACCACAGCAAGAGCTAATCCAGGACCTGCTACATACAGCATAATCAACAATGAGCAAGCAAGTGTCTATTTTGCCATTGGTAGTAATGGGGCAATTAGCGTACTAAGAGACCTAAGGAGTGATCCAGCTTACCTTACATTCTATAGGTGGGTAATTTATGATTCACCTGGATGATCTAAACTGGTGATTAACCCTTTCCCACTTGTAAATGCAGTTTGATGCATCTACAGCCAAACTGCATCTACAGCATATGACTCTATGAAAACATTGTGGCAAAAGAAGCAATTTTCTCTTTTGCCACAATGTTTTTTACCCTATTTAATCATTGTAACTTCATTCTTGTCCCTTTCCCACATAAAGTCTGCAGCAGACGACTTTGAACATATTCAAAAAATAGAAAATCTCAATAATTGAATGGATAATCTATGACTAAAAGTGGAAAACATTGTGGCAAAAGGAGAAACTGCTTGTTTTGAGCAATTTATTCTTTTGTCACTATGTTTTCAAAAAGCCATCTGCTGCAAAGGCATCAGAAAGTGTCTATATGAGGGAAAGGGTTAATGAAAACAGTGTTGTCACAATGTTTTCAATTATCGTACTTTCATTTACTGACATTTTTCAAAGTTTTGCCAAGATGTTTTCAGTCGTCTGCTGCAGATTTGTTGTAAGTATGAAACGGAGGGTTAAAATGTTGTTCCAGTGACAGGATACTTTTGAGTATCCACAACATAGGTTTAGATTATCAAATATGACTTGCAACATGAATTATATATACATTATTAATTAACCCTTTCCCACCTATCGATGCATTTTGACGTATGTGCAGCAGAAGACTTCTGAAAACATTGTGACAAAAGGACAATTTGCTCAACATTAGCAATTTCTCCTGACACAATGTTTTCAACTTTTCTGTAATAATACCTTCATTTCTAGAGATTTTCCATATCTTGATTTGATGTTTTTAAAGTCATTTGCTGCAGATGAGTTGTATGTGGGAAAGGGTTAAACTTGGATAACCTGGTAAGAAAATAAAGTGCTAATATAGCTGGTTGTCTGATGTAGGCTGCCTGATTTAGGCTAAGTTACCTATATAGGATCTATGGCTGAGCCCTGGTAGCTCAGTCGGTAGTGACACAGGCTGTCAATCAAGGGGCTGTGAGTTGGAATCCCAGCTCAGCCAACAATCTTTCTGACGTTTGACAGTCACTGTGACGCACGCGTCATTCGTCTTTCTCAAATGGGCTGGTTAACATGTGGAAAAGCGACCAGTTGTTACAAGCATGTTGTGTGGTGTACTGGTGTGGGAAAACCAGGAAATGCATGAGAAGTTGAACTGGTCGCCGAGACGAGACATGACTGAAAAATTGTTGAAAACGGTGTTAAACCTAATCGGTCAATCAATATATAGATTCTATGCAATTGCAAACAACTTTACACTTTACCACACCTGCGCTGTGGTCGAGTGGTTAGCGTCGGGGATTTCGAAACCGGGTGTCCCGGGTTCGATCCCCAGTCGCTGCACTACGGTCATGGTGGAGTGCCCTTGGGCAAGGCACATGTTCTAGCCTAGTACTGGTTTGTTTACCCAGGGATCATGAATAATTAAAATGACCTTAGCTGTCGATGCGCCATAAAAACAATATACATTCATTACCACACCTGCAGCAGACAACTCTGTAAATAGGAAGGCAGAATTAACCCTTTCCCTCATACAACAAATCTGCAGCAGACGACTGAACATATTTTGTCAAAAGTACCTATGACAAAAAGTGGAAAACATTGTGGCAAAAGGAGAAATTGCACGTTTTGTGCAATTTCTTCTTTTGTCACTGTTTTCAAAAAGCCGTCAATTGTCTGCGAACTTTCTGTATAATCATTGAAAAGAGTGGCGGTACTAGGCAGTACATTGTTTATTAACCCTTTCCCACACACACCAAATCTGCAGCAGACGACTTTTAAAACATTTTGATAAAAAAGGTAAAGATAATTCATAAATACAGGTTTAGTTATTGAATACAATACAGAGTTAAAAACATTGTGGCAAATGGAGAAATTGCTCGTTTTGAGCAATTTCTCCTTTTGTCACAATGTTTTCAATAGTCGTCTGCTGCAGATGTGTGAGAAAGCGTCTGTATGTGGGAAAAGGTTAACATTTGTGTCGAAATGTGTCTGCAAGTAGAAAAGGAATAACTGCCGGTTTCATACCATTAAAACGATGTAGAAAAAGGAAGGTTAATCCTTATGTAGAGTTTTTGGTGTTTTTCGCCAGATAGCAATATTTGTATACATGGGACAATTATTGAGTACATTAATCGTACAGTTCATATTCAACAGGAAATATTTAGGCTGCTTTTAAAGTTGCTGTAGAAAATGTTATAATAATTGTATAGAAAGATTTTGGTACATGGTGAGAAATGGTTAGTTTTGACCTTTTTGAACAATGTATTCAAGTCGATCTGCTGCAGAGGCTCTAAATGTCATATGTTCTGCCATAGGCGACTTTAAAAACATCTAGGCAAAATATGCAAAATCTCTATTAGGGCAAGTTTAATTATTGAAAAGAAATTAAAACATTATGGCAAAAAGAAGAAATTGCTCATGATAAATTTCTCCTTTTGCCACAATGTTTTCAAAAGTCTTCTGTTGCAGAGGTGTCAGAAAGTTTCAACAAGTGGTTTAACCTTTCAGGTTCCAGATTCAAGCCGTTTCCCAGGGAATTCTGTCACAACAGACTGCCACAGCCTTTGTAAATGTTACAGTTGTCAGAAATGCCAATGCACCATTGTTTACACCTGATAACTACGCTCGAACTATACCAGAAAATTTATCAGTGGGCCGCAGTGTAGTTCAACTGACGGCCAATGATGCCGATGGGGTGAGTAATTGAATTACAACATACATGTATATTATGTTTCCCACAAGCAAGTAATCCGATTTGCAGCAGTCAACTTCGAAGTCATCTAGACGAAAATTTGAAAAATCTCTACGTATAAATGAGAGTATAATTATTGAGAAGGGTTTTTACCTGATCCAGTCATCAGACATTTGCAGCAGATAACCATTAAAAACATGAGCCGTCCCGTGCAAAAACCAATATTGTGGTCTCTGCGTAAAGTATTGACCCGGATCGGCCTAAGCATGCTGCTCAGGCTTACCCGGATTGACCTGTGGGTTTTCTGATTCAGGAACCATTACTCTATACCTATGTGTCGGCCCGGATCAGTCTGCGTATACAGACTCTTTCTCAGACCTCTGCAGCAGATGACTTGTGAAATTGCTCAAGACGAGTACTTTCATTTATAGATATTTTCTTGGTTTTGCCTTAATGTCTACTGAAAATTTGAAGTATAAAGGTCTAGAGTCTGCTGTCCTGAAAACTTCAAAAAAGGGTAATTTTTGTGTCGCCCTGCATAGCATGGTATGCACTTAGGGATTACTTTTTTTTTATTTGTCTGGCATCCGTCCGTCCGTCTTGTTTGACCTTCACACTTTTTCGCCACACTTTCAATGAGCAGGTGCAGGTGACACACATGCTCCGCGGAGCACCCCATTCTAGTTTGAGAAAACCTTCAACTTTAATCAATTTAAAAATATTGTAGGAAGATACCGTTGATTGCACATTTTGAGAAATATCTCTCTGTGCCATAGTAATTTCCAAATGTCGTCTGCTGCAAAAGTATCAAAGGTTTTTGGGAAAAGTGAACAACTTTCGAGAATTGACTTGACAACTCTGAAATTTATGACAAATGTCAAAAAATCTCTAGAAATGAATGAATAGATATTAAAAAAGAGGTGAAAACAATGTAACAAAAGATGTCGCATGTTTTCTTAACCAGACGCGTTGCAACGCACAATAATGTTTATTTTCTTTTTTGCAGGACACCATACGATATTCAGTAATAGATGGAACTGAGGCCCTTGAATATTTTTATTTGAATCCAAGCACAGGTTTAATCTCTATCAATAAGTTAATCTACAAAGTTGGCCAAGATGTTTATCAGGTGGGTTTATAGAACTTTGCTACTTCATCTATTAAATTCTGTTTGACTGATATGTGTAAACTTGTAGAGCGTCAGCCTCCGGTGCTGGGGGTCACGTGTTTGATTCCCAGCTGGGTCATACCAAAGCCTTTAAAATGGTTGTAATGGCTTCCCTTCTTGGCGCTCAGGAATGCCTGGTTGGCATTTATACTAACTGGCTGGTGTAAGTATAAATGGACCAGTAGTACTGGTAACTTACCCAGGAAACAAAGTGATGTGACTGAACAATTGTTAAAAGTGGCTTAAAACTCCAAACAATCGATCAACAAGTTCCCATGTACAATAAAGCTACAGCATACGACTTTGAAAGCATCAAATGATTTGAATGAAAGAATAACTATTGTAGTAAAAGGGTAAATTGCTCATTATGAACGATTCTTCTTTTGCCACAAATGATCAAAAGTGTGGGAAAGGGTTGAGTAAAATGGTACTGCATTAGTTGTCTGCTTTGAAAACTAGTGATGAATAAATAAAATGTTGAAAAAGACTATTCCGAGGGCTTGGCGTGAAACAGTTGTAACTAAAATAAGTATTTTTTTACCAAGGTGAATTACCTCACCATAAAGTCTTTATAAGCGTTAAATAATTTTTCTTGGTAAACAATGAAAATTTAGGTGCCATTGCTCAAATTTGCATTGTTTACAAAAGGGTCAAAATTGCCCCCAAACCAAGGTTTTCAAAATAGGTTTTTAGATACAACCGTTTCACGCTAAGCCATCGATTCTATATGCATTTTTGAAAGCATTGTGGAAAAGAGACATTTGAGCCGTCCGCGAGAAAACCATCATTATGCCATTGCGTAATGAATCGACCAGATCAGTCCGCGCAGACTGATGCGGGCCGACACATTCCGTCTCTGGGGGGATAGATGTATAGAGTAATGATTCCTGAAACAGAAAATCCACAGAAGGTGAAGTGTCTATCCGGGTAAGCCTGCGCAGCATGCTTAGGCTCATCAGGGTTGATACTTTACACAATGTCCACAATTTGTTTCTCGCGAGACGGCTCATTTCTGGTATGCTGGAAAGAGTTAAAAATTGGAAGTTACTTTTTGAGCAGTTTCACGTTTTATACCTTCTCACTTATCAGTTACTTATATCAGATTTAGGTGCAGAACTCTATATTAGATATTTCCTGAACTAAAATCATAACTTAACCATTTTTCCATATACAACAAATCTGCAGCAGACGACTTTGAAAACGCCCAGACAAAAATATAGAATTTCTCCATAGATGAAAGAGGAAATGTAAGAGTAAGAGTTGAAAACATTTTTGCAGAAGGAAAAATTGCTTGGCAATTTCTCCTTTTGCCACAATGATTAAGTTGCCTGCTGCATTTGCAATGGGTCTGCAGATAGGAAAGGATTTAATCATCTGTTGTGGGTTCTCAAAATGAGTGAGAAAATTCTTTTGAATAGTGACAACATAGCACAGAATATAGCTTTATTATTTTGGACCCTGTTGTTCACTCTCCATTCTTAACCCTTTCCCTCATATGACAATTCTGCAGCAGACGACTTTTAACATATTTTGACAAAAAATAGGTTATCCATTCAATTATAGAGATTTTCTATGACTAAAAGAGGAAAACACTGGCAAATGGAGAAATTGCTCGTTTTGAGCAATTTCTTCTTTTGTCACTGTTTTCAAAAAGCTGTCTGCTGCAGAGGCGTCAGAAAGCGTCTATATGAGGGAAAGGGTTAAAGCCTCTGGTACAGGGATAATGAATATTCATTCTGTTTACAGTTCACAGTGCAAGCAACTGACCAGCGCATCAATTCTAAAACAGACACTGCTAACGTACGGATACAGATTTTAAGAGACGTGTTTCCACCCAATTTCCAAAATGACCCATTTAGCGGGTCAGTCAGCGAACTGGATAACAACGGAACTCTTATTACGTCCGCCTCTTGCTTCGATCAGGACTTGCGAGTAAGTCGAGAAATAATTTTTTTTGTTGATTTGCACGAGTCCAAAATGTAAGTAATAGTAACTTGAGAGCTGTTTCATATCCCATAATAGTCAGAGTCCGGGTGTACCATAGTAAATAAGTATGTCTAGCATAAACCAACAATGGTAACATGATTGGTAACCTCTCCTTATTTATCGCTAGCGCATATAAATTTATTTTCATTAAACCTTTCCCATATATCGTAAATTTATAGCAGACGACTTTGAAAATGTTTAGGCAAAAATATGGAAAATCTCTAATTACTGAAAAAAAATGTAAACATTGTGGCAACAGGAGAAATTTCTCCTCTTCTCACGATGTTTTAAAAAGTCATCTAAACTTGACAGTAGACCAATCTATACATCTTGATGTCTGGAATCAATTCATGACTAATGAATCGATCTACTTTCGAAAGGTTAAGCAGGTTTGGTTCACAAAAAAGCGGCAGAGGTCGAGATAAGGAGGGGTATTCAGCTCTTTTCCCAACAATTTCTAATATTATTAAAGCAAACCCTATGTGTCACAACATAGGATTAAGAGGGTCAAAAAATGATGCAAACCCTATGTTGTGGATACATAAAAGAATCGTCTTGGCGAGACGATTCTTTTGAGTACCCACAACATAGGGTTAGCAAAGCACCTTATCTAGAGCTTTGAGGCTGTGCCTCAAGTCTTTTGCTTGCTACACCATGTCCTAAGGGTGCTGCCATATTTGGTGTATGCCTGAACCCTATAAGTTAGTGGTAGCGGCAGCTGACTCCAGACCTCAGTTACCCTTTCCCTCATACAACAATTCTGCAGCAGACGACTTTGAACATATTTTGTCAAAATATTATTCATTCAATTATAGAGATTTTCTATGACTAAAAGTGGAAAACATTGTGGCAAAAGGAGAAATTGCTCGTTTTGAGCAATTTCTTCTTTTGTCACCGTTTTCAAAAAGCCGTCTGCTGCAGAGGCCTCAGAAAGCGTCTATATGAGGGAAAGGGTTAAGAATATCAATGGTTACCTGATGTAATAGTTTTGACTCTTTGAAATGCTAGGTTAATTTTCCTGCTATATTGTCATCTGCGACACTTTGAAAAAATTAACAAATTTCTGGATCGCATCTTTGAAATTTTTTGGAAACTTTGTATTATATTTTTTAATATTCTTTAATAAATTAAAAATTGCCACGATGTTTTCAAAAATAGTTTGCAACTTAAAATGAGTCTTCCCGCGAGTAAATAAACATAATACAGATCAGCCTGCGCTGTCCACAGTCTGATCCGGGCCGACACATTCTGTCTCGGTTTACTTTGTCTCTCAAAACGAGCAATTTCTCCTTTTGCCACAATGTTTTCAGCGTTTTTCAATTCCCACATACAATTATTTTTCAGCAGACATCTATGAAAACATGTAGGAAAAAGGGTTTGACATCTTATTGAATGAAAGTATAGTTATTGAATAAAGTTGAAACATTGTGGAAAAAGGAGAAATCACTCTTTCTTTGTCAGCAATGTTTTCAAATGTTGTGCTGCTGAGGCATCATCAGTCATCTATAAGTTGGAAAGGAATAAAGATGGTAGAGGAAACATCGTTAGAGGATCGATTTTGTAAGTGCAGAAATTGGGTCAAGTCTCAGAACCTTTTGTTTTTGTTTTTCAGGGAACTATAGTTTATCAACCAGTACAGTTTACAGTTGCACCTGCTTTCTTCGCTATTAACTCATTTAGTGGACGAATCACCTTGTATGATAGAACAGCACTGCGCCTTCATCCTTCAACCACATACACAGTGAGTATAATCCCTTAACTCTTTCCCTCATAGGACAATTCTGCAGCAGACGACTTTGAACAGATTTTGTCAAAAAATAGGTTATCCATTTAATTATAGAGATTTTCTATGACTAAAAGTGGAAAACATTGTGGCAAAAGGAGAAATTGCTTGTTTTGAGCAATTTTTCTTTTGTCACTGTTTTCAAAAAGACGTCTGCTCCAGAGGCGTCAGAAAGCGTCTATATGAGGGAAAAGTTTAACTTTTTTCCAGACACAAAACTTTACAGCTTCTTTAAAACACTTGTTATATCAAATGCAGTATTTCAATGTTTGTGCGAGATTATTTTGTTATCAAATTTACAACCATTCTGAAGCAGATGTAGACAAAAACATTGAAATTCTCTACAAGTGAAGGCAAAATTAACCCTTCCCTCATACAACATTTCTGCAGCAGACGACTTTGAACATATTTTGTTTGACTAAAAGTGGAAAACATTGTGGCAAAGGGAGAAATTGCTCGTTTTGAGCAATTTCTTCTTTTGTCACTGTTTTCAAAAAGCTGTCTGCTGCAGAGGCGTCAGAAAGCGTCTATATGAGGGAAGGGTTAATGAATAAAAGTTATAGAACATTGTGGCAAAAGTAGAATTTACTGCAGAGGCATCAGAAAGCGTCTGTTATGTGGGAAAGGGTTAATAATAACTACTTCTATTACAGTTCAGAGTGCAGTGTTTTGACTCGGCCTACCCTGATGTTGTGGATATTTCTGATGTCATTATCAGCGTTACCCGCAATCTCAATCCACCAATTTTCTCGTCTCCGAGGTATCAGCAAGTCATTCCAGAAACCTACAGTCTAGGTGAACAAATTCTTCAAGTATCGGCAACTGATGCGGACCTGGACTCAGTCACATACTCAATAATGGGGGATAGCTTTTCATCTGAAAACCGGGCCAATGAATATTACTACATTGATGCAATTACTGGAGTTATCTCTCTGAAGAAACCTCTGACAAGTGGAAGCCAATCAACGGATAATGTAAGTTTCTTTGTTATTGGGGTTTAAAGGTTTTTTTCCCACATGCTGAATTGAGCCCAGATAGCTCAGTCTATAGCCATATGAGCTGTCAATCCAGGGGTTGTGATTTCGAACCCCAGCTAGGTCAACATTCTTTTCAATGTTTGACAAAAGTCACTGCGACAAGCATCGTTTGTCTCTACCAATGGGCTAAAAGTCTTTGTGGAAGAGCGGCCAGTTAATTGTAAAGAATGTTGTGTGTAGTACTGGTGTGAGAGCCTGGAAACACAAGCGTAGGAGAACTGGTCGCTATGATATGACTTAAAAATTGTTAAAAACTGCGTTCAACCCCAATTAATAAAAAACAATAATGCTGATTATTTAAAATGGCTTTGTTCCGCTGCATTTTGAAAGAGTCCATAGATAATTCTAGGAGTTTTGAGATAAAAATGTCCAGATGTCAGATTCTGGCCTTGCTATACCCTTTCCTAGATACAACAAATTTGCAGCAGGCGACTTGGAAAATCTCGGTAAATGGAAGTTTGATATGTCAAAGGGTTAAGTTGCCAAGTTTCTTTATTGTTGTTAAGTCCTAAATCTATTCCTCGGGTGCGAGAGGTTGCGGGTTCCATCCCAGGCCGGGTCAAACCAAAGACTTCAATAAAGGTAGTAATGGCTGCCCTCCTTGGCGCTCAGGGTTGCTGAGTTAGCATTACCAGTGTCTGGCTGGTGTCGGGATAAATGAACCAGTGGTACTGGTAACTCACCCAGAAAACTCAGTGATGTGACTGAACAGTTGTTGAAAGCTGCGTAAAGCACCAAACAATCAATCAATCACTAGATCTATTACAAACAAGTAAGACAACTTGACAATGAACATAAAGTGATGTACACAAGCTCCTTTTCTTATTTAGTTATGATTGTCATTTCATGCCTGGCGCAATATTTTTGTTTTTGTTTATTGCAGCTTGCTTTACGCACCTGTGATAATCGTGTACAGCAGAAGTGTGGAACAGCCACTGCTGTAATAATCATCACCAGAAATCAATTCCCACCAACATTCATCAACCAACCATATCAGACCACAGTGAACCGAAATGACCAACTCAATAGAACCTTGATTGTAACATCAGCTGTTGATCAAGACTTACAGGTAATACTGTCATAGAGTAATATTTTCAGAGGTATACTGTCATAGAGCAATGATTTCAGAGGTATACTGTCATAGAGTAATGTTTTCAGAGGTATACTTTGATAGAAGAATTTTTTCAGAGGTATACTTTCATAGAGCAATGTTTTCAGAGGTATACTTTCATAGAAGAATGTGTTCAGTGATATACATTCATAGAGCAATGTTTTCAGAGGTATACATTCATAGAGCAATGTTTTCAGAGGTATACATTCATAGAGCAATGTTTTCAGAGGTATTACTTTCAGAGAGCAATGTTTTCAGAGGTATACTTTCATAGAGCAATGTTTTCAGACGTATACTTTCATAGAGCAATGTTTTCAGATGTATACTTTCAGAGAGCAATGTTTTCACTTTCATAGATTAATGTTTTCAAGAGTCTGCTCAAGATTGTATAGGGTTCCATGCCTCATTTTACACGTACAACAAATCTGCAGCAGACAACTTTGAAAACATTTAGTCATAAACATGGATTATCATAATGGTTTCAAAGATCGTCTACTGCCCAGGCGTCAGAAAGCGTCTGTCTGTATGTGGGAAAGGTGATGCATTTGAATTGTATTAACCCTTTCCCTCAAAGACGCTTTCTGACGCCTCTGCAACAGACAGATTTTTGAAAACAGTGCCACAATGTTTTCCACCTTTAGTCGATTTTCTATTTTTTGACTGTTAAAAGTCAGCTGCTGCAGAATTGTTGTATGAGGCAAAGGGTTACAAAATGACATGGGAAAACATCAAGGCCATAAATGAGGATACTGTTATTGAATAGAGGTGGAAATGTTGTGGCAACAGGAGAAATGTTATTTCAAATGACAATGTTTTTAACCCTTTCCCTTATACAGCTTTCTGAAGCAGACGACTTTTGAAAACAATTTGGCAAAAGAAGAAATCGCTCATGATGAGCAATTTCTCCTTTTGCCACAATGTTTTCCACTTTTAGTCATTGATTATCCATTCAATTAGAGATTTTCCATTTTTTGACCTACTGCTGAAAAGTACAATCCTTTCACACATACAGATGCTTTCTGACGCCTGGAAATATTTGGGCAAAAGGAGAAATTTCTTTCATATTTAGAGTTTTGCCTTGATGTTTCAAAGTCACCCCCTGCAGAATTCTTGTACATGTATGTGGGAAAGGGTAACAAAGCCATTTTTGCACTTTACTATTTCGAGGGCTTGGCGTGAAACGGTTTTATCTAAAATTTGTATTTTTTTACCACTGTTAATCATCTCGCCATTAAATCTTTATAAGCGTTTAATCATTTTCCTTGGTAAAAAATGAAAATTTAGGTGCTATTGCCCGTTCTGAGCAATGGCACCTAAATTTGCATTGTTTACAAAGGGGTCAAAATTGCCCATAAACCAGGGTTTTCAAAAAAGGTTTTTAGTTACAACCGTTTCACGCCAAGCCCTCGAATTTTGAAGAATCATCTGCAGCAGACGACTTCTGAAAATATTGTTTCATAAAGGAACAATTTTACTATTTGTCACAATGTTTTCTACTCGTTTCAATTGATAAACATGATTTTATTTATAGAGATTTCCCATACTTATTTGCTACTATGTTTTTCAAGTAGTCTGCTGCATATTTCTTTCATGTCAGAATGAATTCAGAGGGAAATTAATACCCACATATTTTGAAAATATTTTCTTCATTTATTTTTAGGGTGAACTGAGATACATAAGTAATGGAGTATTCCCAGCTCCGCTGTTTTTTGACATCGGTTTCACAACCGGAGTAATCACATTGAGGCGATCTATTTTGGAAGATGCAGGCTTAAATACAGTGTACCAGCTTGGTCTGTTGGTGTATGACAGCGCCTACCCAACAGAATATGGTACTGCAACCGCAACTATAAATTTCAACAGAAATCCCAGTTCTCCTGTGTTCATTGATCAGTTCTGCAGTTCTAATATAGGTGAAGACACTATCATTGGGGCATATGTTCTGAACCAGACTGCGACTGACAACGATGGTGTAAGTTTGAATTTCCTTAATAATACAGACAGTGTATTAACCCTTTCCCTCATAGACGCTTTCTGACGCCTCTGCAGCAGATGGCTATTTGAAAACATAGTGACAAAAAAAGAAATTGCTCAAGACGAGCAATTTCTCCTTTTGCCAGAATGTTTTCCACTTTTAGTCATAGGTGATCCATTCAATTATAGAGATTTTCTATTTTTTGACAAAATGTTCAAAGTCGTCTGCTGCAGAATTGTCGTATGAGGGAAAGGGTTAATGTTTCGCTCATTAGCAGCAGAATTCTTTTGCGACATTGTGAGAAAAGAAGAAACTGCCAAAGCAAGCTATTTTTCCTTTCCCCACAATGTTTTCCAAGTTTGTTTATTGCATCATTTTTTTCTGGTAATCTTCAACTCCCAAAATACCATCCTATAAACAAACTAACTCAATTGGCCATCTGTTTTGAAATCATCAAAGGTGGTAGGGAAAATGTAACATTTAGAAAAATTAGCGTTTAATATAATGTAGTTTTTATCAAAATTGTGGGAAAAGGACATGTCCTATATTATACAATTGGTTAAAGAAAATACTTTTACTCATGACAGACCAAATTTCAACTTAAAAAAAACATGAACTATGTCCTCTTTAGCGCATACCACAACATTTCTTTCCTTCTCAAAATTAAGTCTTTTCAAAGAGAAAAGTACTATTTCCTTTAAAAAGATGCTTTTCTTCAAATATGCAAATTTTTCATCAAGCCAAGTTTTTATATGGGAACTTTAGATAACCTCTCGACAATGCTAGAATTATATTTTGAAAATGTCTTTAGATAAAAGTGTTTATTTAACTATTAAAGAGTTAAAAACATTGTGGCAAAAGGAAAAATTGCTCATCAATATAAGCAATTTTCCCTACTGCCACAATGTTATCAAAGTTGTCTGCTGCATAAACCTCAAAATGCATCCGCAGGGAAGAAAGGACAAATTGGGTTATAGTATAAAACCAAAATATATATATTGGTCTTTCATCTTTATTTCAGGATAATTTGAGATACTTTTTCAACAATGCCGACGCTAGTGATTTAGAGTTTTTCTATCTCAATCCGGATACAGGTCTGGTATCACTCAAAAGGAGTTTACTGGATACTGTATTAACAGGCTTTCAGGTCAGTTGCATTCACATTGTAGATGGACAATAACATTTCGCTGTACAGTGCAGAGGTCCAGATAAGGAGGGGTATTAACCCTTCCCCTCATACAACAATTCTGCAGCAGTTACTTTGAACGTATTTTGTCAAAACATCCATTCAATCAATTATTGAGATTTTCTATGACGAAAAGTGGAAAACATTGTGTCAAAAGGAGAAATTGCTCGTCTTGTGCAATTTCTTTAGTCACTGTTTGCAAAAAGCCGTCTGCTGCAGAGGCGTCAGAAAGCGTCTATATGAGGGAAAGGGTTAAGCTCTTTTCCCCACAATTTCTCTCATAATTAAATAATTAAAGCAAACAAACCATTATGTTATGGGCACTCAAGAGAATTCATCTGAGACGATTCTTTTGAGTACCCACAACATAGGGTTAGAGGGTCGAATATGGATTTTAGAACATGCAGAACGCCCCCGATCTAGAGCTCTGTGTACCTATTTTGGAGGAATCCGCTGTGGTCGAGTGGTTAGCGTCGGGGATTTCGAAACCGGGTGTCCCGGGTTCGATCCCCAGTCGCGGCAATTCGGTCATGGTGGAGTGCTCTTGCGCAAGGCACATTTTCTAGCCTAGTACTGGTTTGTTTACCCAGGGATCACGAATAATTAAATTAAAATGCGCGCTAAATGACCTTAGCTGTCGATGCGCCGTAAAACAATATACATTCATACCTATTTTGGATGTGACGACATCGCACAAAAGATCATCTAGAATTGACCCTATACATTTAAGTTTTTATGAGCTACGCCATCTTGTTTAATTGTTTATTTTTCCACTCTTCCTAGTTTTTATCTCGCTGCGATGAAGTTGCGACGGCGAGACTAAGGAGTTGCTTTTCTGGCGACGGCGGTGTCAACTTGATGCGTTTAGCTCGACATTAAAGTTATTGGTACTAGGGCTTTCATATTTGGAATATAGTTACATCTAATAACCTTCCTTCTGCGCATTGTATGCTGAATATGCTGAGTGTGTCATGGTTGTATTTTATCCCTTTTCCTCATATAGACGCTTTCTGACGCCTCTGTAGCAGACAGCTTTTTGAAAACATAGTAACAAAAGAAGAAATTGCACAAAACGTGCAATTTGTCCTTTTGTACCATGTTTTCCACTTTTTGTCATAGGTAATCCATTCAATTATGGAGATTTTCTATGTTTTGACAAAATACGTTCAAAGTCGTCTGCTGCAGAATTGTCGTATGTGGGAAAGGGTTATACTCTTCATGACACATTGTATATGGTAGCTAAGGAGTGTTACTTATTTTTGTGGTAAAAAACATGAATTTTGGTGGATTTTGATTGATTCATACTTTCTCCATTTTTTGTTAGATTGACTACAAATTTTAGACACACATTTAATGAATAATGTTTTTAAAAAGATTAAATTGTTTTTGGGGTCATACTTTTTGTCTTTTACACTTGCAATGATAGTCAAAGCAGGGGACAGCGAGACATTGAATTACGCGTAGTTCTTGTTATACAATCAGAAAACACTGCAATCACCTTGTCCATCATAATTATTTATGTGCGTTTGATTCCCCGATCTGGTCATACCAAGGACTTTAAAAATGGTAGTAAAGGCTGCCCTTTTTGGCGCTCTGTGTTGGGAAGGTTAGCATTACTGACTGACTTGTGTCAGGATAAAAGGACCAGAAGTACTGGTAACTTACCCAGGAAACACCATGACATAACTAAGAAATTGTTTGAAAACTTCGTAAAATTTTTACCTAGATCGTTTTACCCTTTCCCTTATGAAATCATATTGTTGATACAAAGAATATTGTTTACTTAAATGAAATAAAAAAGAAAATGAAAATAATCCACCATAAATTATATATCTTATTTACATACCAATCCAGAAAGTCTAGTGGTGAAGATGGCATCTGCTTTGGGAGTGGTAGGTTAAGGTCTGAATCCCAGTGTGTACAATTTGGTACATTCAGGCTTGGCCATTGGTTGGTTAGAAAGCGTCTATATGAGGAGAAGGGTTAAAAAGAGTGACACTGTAATAAACAAATGCTTTACACATTTATTTATTTTGCAGACATTTTTATTGAGTAAATTTACACTTTCAGTTCGAGATTACAGCAAATGATCAGAGCAATCCTCCAAAACAGACCACAATAACATGCAGGATTAATGTTGAGAAGGACACCCAGCCTCCACAATTCATTCGCCAGCCTTATCAAGTCACCATTTTTGAAAATCAGCAGATAAACTCTCGGTTCTACGATGTATTAGCAACCGATTCAGATTTGAAAGGATCAATCGTTTATGGTGTTTCTGCCGATTTCTTCACTGGAAATTATCTAGCTGCCTTCTACTTTAATGTTAACCAAAATGGAGCTATTACCGTAAGAAACAACCTGAGAACAGAATCAACAACCCAATCTCTGTATAGTGTAAGTAATTTTATGTTTTGGATCTTCAGTTCAAAAATTCAAAACAAACCATGGTTTAACTCTTTCCCTTTGTGTGAATGGGTAAACCCTTTCTCAATTACATCAAAATCTGCAGTAAACAACTTTTTAAAACGTCTTGGCAAACTGAAATGAAAGTATAATTGTTAAATAGAGTTGAAAATATTGTTACAAAAGGAGAAATTGACTGTACTTTCAACTTGTTTTCAATTCGGCCAATGTTCATCCCCTTATGTGATGCAGATAAAGTTATTTTCCATTTTCCAAAATAAAAGTTTTTTGTTGAATAAGAAGTTTCAAATCTTCTGTATAAGGCTTGGATAAGGTCAACCCTTTCTTGAATGCAACCAAACTGCAGCAGACAACTTTGAAGACATCAAGGCAAAAGTATGGAATCTTTCTTGAAATGGAAGAATAGCTGTTAAAAAACATTAGCAAATGGTGAAATTTTTCATTATGAGCAATTTCTTCTTTCGTCCCAATGTTTCTAAAAGTTGTGTGTTACAGAGGCATCAGAAAGTGTCTATATTGGGGAGCGGGTCAAGATATCCTTCCCTAAGTATGGACTTTCTAAGACTTTCAATTATGTTGAATTATTAATTTTTATAGTCCTTTTTGTTTTAAATTAATTCTAATACATCTTAAAGTCACTTTATATTACTTCATTTCAATTAATGGGCCATGAAACACTGTACAATTATGTAACCACATTAACCCTTTCCCTCATAGACGCTTTCTGACGCCTCTGCAGCAGACGGCTATTTGAAAACATAGTGACAAAAGAAGAAATTGCACAAATTGTGCAATTTCTCCTTTTGCCACAATGTTTACCACTTTTAGTCATAGGTTATCCATTCAGTTAAAGAGATTTTCTAATTTTTGACAAAATATGTTCAAAGTCGTCTGCTGCAGAATTGTCGTATGAAGGAAAGGGTTAATTCTAATTTTTGTATGATGTCATGACTCTTTTATTCCAGTTGGTTGTCACTGCCTATGACAGTCTGTCAACCCGCTTAGTTGCCACAGCAACAGTTTCGATCACGGTCAATAGGAATCCAAGTCCCCCAGTCTTTAACCTACCATCGTATGAGAGAACCATCAGTGAATACTTTTCCCTGGGAGAAATTGTCTTTAACATTTCAGCCACTGACAATGATAGGGTATGTAATTTCTTTTATTTTCTTCCCTAGTTTTAACCTTTTCCCTCATACGACAATTCTGCAGCAGAATTTGTTTTTTATGATGATCTTCTTTCAAATTAGTTCAAAGACTTAAAATCTATGAAGAACTTTAGTTCCTGAAGCATCAGAAACAGGGAAAAATAACCAAACTTTAAAAATTTTCTTCTCCAAATTTGCTTTCCAGATTCCAATATAATTTGGTACAAATGTGACTTTGGTGACCATCACAAAAATTGTTCAAGCCATATTAATTGGTTGAAAACATGGCAGCCAGACAGTATCAGAAATTAACTTTCAGCTTCAAGTGACATCCACTGAACCAATATCAACCAAACTTCTTAGGAATGTCTTCTTTTGTCACTATGTTTTCAAAAAGCTGTTTGCTGCAGAGGCGTCAGAAAGCATCTATATGAGGGAAAGGGTTAAATTGCAGTATAATTGTTCAAGAGATTTATAAACATTGTGACAATGTTTTGGAGAGTCGGCTGCTGCAGAGGCATTAGAAAGCGTCTGTTTGTAATAATTTGAGTTAACACATTAACACATAGGACATTAATATGAAAATATTTGGAAATGTTTTTTATTTTTTCATCTACTTTTTCAGGATATACTAAGATACTCTTTAATAGCTCAAAATGACGTCTTCAACCCCACCATCAACAAAGGATTAGACTATTTCTACATTGTGGAATCCACTGGTCTGGTTTACCTGAAGACCCCACTAACTAGTGACCCAACTGAAGATACTACATTCAGGGTTTGTGTTTTTCTTTGTGTTTGGTCTTTGGGGGGAGGGAAGGATACAACTTGCCTTGGAAGAATGTTGTATGGTGTACTAGTGAATGAAAATATTGGGTGTTAAAGCGACTGAAATCCAGATGGCACGGGGAAAAAAATAAATAAAAAATAATCGAATTTGCCCTAAATGTTATTCTTTGTTATCCAAGTAAAACCAGGGTAGAAAATGTATCACTTTTTTATCAATAAAGTGAACTTGAGTCGTTTTCAATTGTACCGATGAAGGGGTTTCCTATTTAAAAATACTTACCGCCAATACTGACGGGGTAGAATTTAAAAAGTATCGAAAACAAGAAAATCTCACCGATTATAGGGGTATGTAATATGTCGGTTATCATATTTTAATGCCCCAAATACAAAAATAACACTTATTTTCTTAAAATTGTATTTCTTTTTTTTTTTTGACAGTTGGGTATCTGGAGTTCAGTCGCTTTAAAAGGCGAAAATGCTCATCATGAGCGATATCTCCTTTCGTCACAATGTATTCATCTCTGTTCAATAGTTATACTTTTGCCAAATTCTTTTTAACATATTTTGTTAAAAAATTGAAAATCTCATAACCTATGACTAAAAGTGGAAAACATTGTGGCAAAAGGGAGAAATTGCTCGTTTTGAGCAATTTCTTCTTTTGTTGCTATGTTTTCAAAAAGCTGTCTGCTGCAGAGGCGTCAGAAAGGGTCTATATGAGGGAAAGGGTTAAAGTTTGGGAAAAGGTAACAAATGTTATCTCCATCAACAACTTACCCCATTGCCTGGCCCAAACACGCTGCAAGCAGTATATACACTAAAGCCTCTCAATTTAGTACTTTGTGGTTCTATAGACTGTCCCCTCGGGCATCAGATGGCAAACACTGTATATTGGCTAGCTAGAACTTCCTGATTCCATGTTGGTAATCTTATCTATCCAGTGTTTTCCCACAAGGAGCATCAAGATCTGGAGCCACCAATGCCTGAAAAAATCTCTTATTTACATATTACAACTAACCTCTAAGACTCCCCCTCTCTGACTGCAAGTGCATGGTATACATGCCTTGTCTTTACTAGAATTTCCCGGGTTTTTAAATCTTAAATCTTAAAGACCAAAAAAGGTTTTTCGAATTTTGATAATTATATTAATGCAGTGCGTTGTAGTTATGGATATAAATGTTACTTATGTTTCAATGGATTAACACTTTTGCATTTACAGATGCATATGCAGCAGATTGCTTTGGGAAACATTTTTGCAAAAGGTGAACTTAATCAAAGTTATTTTACCTATTGCAAGAATGTTTCTGACTGTTCAATAATTAAACTTTCATTTAAAGAGGTTTGTACGATGCAGGTTTCTGTGGAAAAGGAGTCAATATTGAAGAACAACTTTAACAGTTACCTTTTTTTCTTTTTCTGAACAGATGATTGTGGAAGCAAGAGATCAGAGGGTTCCAAATGAGAAGATTGCAACAGCCTCAGTCACTGTGACTGTTATACGAACCAGAAGACCACCACTTTTTATTAGTACTCCTTACAGAAAATTTGTATCTGAGAATGATCCAGTTGGAACTTCAATCTTTAGGATATCAGCTGTTGACCAAGACCTCCAGGTATATAAAATGCTATTATTAACTCTTTCTCACATGAGCAATTTCTTTTTTTGCCACTGTTTTCAAAAGCCATCTGCTGCAGAGGCGTCCGAAAGCGTCGATAAGTGGGAAAGGGTTAACCCATTAAGTAACACATACAGACTCGTTCCAACAATGATAGGGAATCCGCTGTGGTCGAGTGGTTAGCGTCAGGGATTTCGAAACCGGGTGTTCCGGGTTCGATCCACAGTCATGGCAATTCCGTCATGGTGGAGTGATCTTGGGCAAGGCACATTTTCTAGCCTAGTACTGGTTTGTTCACCCAGGGATCATGAATAATTAAATTTAAATGCGCGCTAAATGACCTTAGCTGTCGATGAGCCGTAAAACAATATACATTCATTCGTTCCAACAATGATTCTAACAGCTTTGCCTTTTTAGCTCGCCTGAGCACAAAGTGCTCAAAGTGAGTTATTGTGATTGCCTTTTGTCCGGCATGCGTCGTGCATCAACTTCTTCTCCTCAGTAACCAGTGGGTCAATTGGGATGAAACTTCGCAGAAAGCATCCTCTCGATGACCTCACCAGAATTCCTTCAAATTTTTTGGATCCATGCAGAATTCTAGTTTCCATGGCAACGAAACAAAAGAAACATGGCCGCCAGGGGGCGGGGCTATTTTGCTTTATATGGCTATAGTGAAAACTTAAAAAATCTTCTCCTCCGAAAGTGTCAGACCGATTTTCAAATAATTTTGTAGAAATATTCCTTGGATGACCCTCTTATCAAATTCCTTTGAGCCATGTTGATTGGTCAAAAGACATGGCCGCCACAGGGAGCGGCTATTTTGCCTTATATGGCTTTGGTGAAAACTTAAAAAATCTTCTCCTCCAAAAGTGTCAGGCCGATTTTCAAATAATTTTGTAGAAATATTCCTAGGGTGACTAGGGTGACCTTGACCCTCTATCAGATTCCTGCAAGCCATGTTGATTGGTTGAAAACTGGTCGCCAGGGAGCGGGGCTTATATGGCTAAAGTGGAAAAACAATCAGGTGAGCAATCCAGGGCCATCATGGCCCTTTTGTTTGATTTTGCAGCCAAGTAATTCGTTTTAACTATTTTACTGCAGGGAACTATTGAATACAATTTGATCGGAAATCAAAACGCGCCATACTACTTCCGTCTGGATACCACAACTGGAGATGTGTTCATCCGTAATGACTTGCGAACTGGCTCCAGCTTTAGTTATGATGTGAGTAAAATATTTTTTTTATTCTTCAATCCTTTCCCGCATCTTGGTTAACCCTTTCCCTCATACGACGATTCTGCAGCAGACGACTTTGAACGTATTTTGGCAAAACATAGAAAATCTCAATAATTAAATGGATAACCTATGACAAAAAGTGGAAAACATTGTGACAAAAGGAGAAATTGCACGTTCTGTGCAATTTCTTCTTTTGTCACTATGTTTTCAAAAGACGTCTGCTGCAAATGCGTCGGAATGCGTCTGCAAGTGGGAAAGGGTTAAAATGGGGAAAATATTTTAAATGAAAGTTAAATAATTGAGAAAGAGTTGAAAACATTGGCTAAAGGAGAATGATTGCTTATTATGAGCAAATTCTCCGTATTCAATGTTTTTGAAAAACATGTTGGCAATAATATAAGCTCATTATAGCTACCATATGGTAAATCTTTATAGAAATATCTAATGGTGTTGAAAACATTGTGGAAAATGGAGAAATTGCTCATAGTTTTCAAAAGTTGTCTGCTTCAGATGTGTCGAAATGCGTCTGCTGGTGGAAAAGGGTATTAAGTGTACTCCTCTATAACTAGTCCTAGTTGTTGTTGTTTTCTCTACACAGTTCCGTGTCCAAGCCTACGACACCGCATTCAGAAACGAGATTGCTGAAACTATCCTCGAGATAACTATGAGCCGAAATGAAAATAGCCCCGTGTTCACAGGGTTCAATACAAATAACCAGGCATATAGAGTGACCATAAATGAAACGAGGGATCCTGGCTCATGTTTCCTCACTGTTACTGCAAATGATGCAGATGGGGTATGTTATTATTTTCAACTTTCTATCTATGGCGCCATTTTTGTTTCACACTGGCTAAAAGCCAGTGCGAGATTTATCTCATTGCGGATTGTCTGTCTAGCATGTGTCATTGTGTGCATCTGTACGTTGTTGGCTTTAACCCTTTCCCTCATATAGATGCTTTCTGATGCATCTGCAGCAGACAGCTTTTTGAAAACAAAGTGACAAAAGAAGAAATTGCTCAAAATGAGCAATTTGTCCTTTTGCCACAATGTTTTCCACTTTTAGTCATAGCACTGCACGAAAATTGGGATTTAATTAAGAAGTAAATTTCCTTAAATTTGCTTAAATTGAAATTTACTTGATGTGCACTTAAATTTCGGAATTGAAGGAAATTTAAGGAAATTTACTTCTAAATTAAATCCCAATTTTCGTGCAGTGTAGGTTATCCATTTAATTATAGAGATTTTCTATTTTTTGACAATATGTTCAAAGTGGTCTGCTGCAGAATTGTCGTATGAGGGAAAGGGGTAAGCGGCTAATCCGCTGTAACCACTGAGCCTATTGGACTGAAACTTGACAGGAAGCCTCCTTATCCCTTTCCCACATGCAGCAAATCTGCATCAAGACGACTTGAAAAAAAGTTCAAAACATTGTGGCAAAAGGAAAAAAGTGCTTGTTTCGAGCAATTTCTCCCTTTGTCACATTGTTTTCAAAAGTCATCTGCTGCAGAGGCATCCAAATGTGTCTATAGGTGGGAAAGGGTTAATGTCTTCTCCTAAATTCCATCAAAATATTTGACTCATGCAAAATGCTGTTTTCCATGGCAACCAAAAAGAATAATCTGGTTTGCCGATTTTCAAATAATTTGAATGACCCCTCTCTCGGATTGCTTCAAGCCATGTTACTTGGTAAAAAAACATGGCCGCCATAAGGGCAAGCTTGTTTGCCTTATATGGTTAAAGTGAAAACTTTAAAAACATATCTACGACGAAACTATTTGGAGATTCTCAAATAATTTGTATAATTATGTTCCCAAAGTGGCTTTCTACCAGATTCCTTCAAGCCATGTTGTTAGGCTATTTTGCATTTTATGGTTGAAGTGATTTGATTTTTTTCCTAATGGCAGTAGAGCTCTACTGGCTCCCTTGGCCCTCTTGTTTAGCGTCACTAATGTCGAGCCAAGATAGCTCAGTAGGTAAAAACAAAGACTTTTGATTCAAGGATCCTGAATTAGAATCGGGGGTTGGCCATTCATGCTTTTCAATGACCGACGAAAGACATAACTATGATTTGTCAACTTACACCAATCGGCTTACCCTTTCTCAAACAGCACATCTGCAGTCGATGTCTTTCAAATAAATTTCTCCTATTGCCACAATGTTTTCAAGTCATCTGCATTGTATATCTGACATTAAATTCCAATTTCAAGCTCATCTAGGAATCTTCATTGCACTGTTTTCTAATTTTGATGTTTTAATAATTGAATTTCTTACTTTTCTAGGATCGTGTGACCTACTCAGCTATTGGTGAATCGGATACCCTGGAGTACTTCAGCTTGAGCAGCGACAATGGTATCATATGTGTGCGACGATCTTTGTCAGGACTATTCAAATCTGAATACAGGGTATATCAGTATTTACTTTTAAGCGGCCTCACATTTCAATAGACACTCAAACCAGTATGGTTCAGTGTCATCTTTGCTTAACTTAACTTTGTTTAAACCCTTTCCCACATACAACAAACAAATCGGCAGGAGACTACTGAAAAAATCTAGACAAAAATATGGGAAATTTCTTTAAATGATTGAATAACCATTGAATAGAGTTAAAAACATTGTGGCAAAAGGAGACATTGCTCATTTTGAGCAATGTCTACCTTTTGTCACAATGTTTTCAAAGATTCGTCTTTTGTTGAGGTGACAGGAAGAGTTAAAAGGCCAGGCTTAATATACCATTTCGTACCTGCAGACAACTCTTGAAAACATGGTGGTAATCCAAGATTTACAACTTTATTCAATAATTATACTTTCATTTAGAGATTTTTAGCTCCATTGGCTGGTAGCCAGTTAAGCTTATGTCATAGCGATTTTTCTAATTATTTTGTAGAAATGTTCCTTGGGTGATCGTCCGAGATTCCTTGAAGCCATGTTTATTGGTTTGTCCATATGGCTATATTGAAATCTTTAAAAATCTTTTTCTCCAAAAGTATGAAGTTGATTTACAAATAATTGTGTACAAATGTTCCTTGAATGACCCTTTATCAGATTCCTACAAACTATGTTAATTGGTAATAAAGAATGGCCACCAGGGGGGTTGCTGTTTTGCCTCATATGGCTATAGTTAAAATTTTAAAATGCTTCTCACCAGAAAGTACAAAGTAGATTTTTAAATATTTTGTTCAAATAGGTTGACCTTCTATGGAAACTGTTTGAAGCCACGTTGATTGGTGGAAAAACAAATAATCTTTTAGAAATGTTCCTTTCGTGCCCCCTACCAGATTTCTCCAATCAATGTTGATTGGTTGAAAAACATGGGCACTTCTGGGGAGCCCTCAGTATGGTGGTATTCCACAAGATTATATGCAGAAGCAATTGAATTTTTTCCTTATGATAGTGGAGCTATACTGGCCCTGTTGGGCCTCTTGTTAATTTTTTCCGTAACTTTCCCAAATTGAAATTTCTGTCATATAAGTAAAATTTACACATTTTTTTCAAAACCTTCTACTTCATGCAGAATCTTTATGATTGAATGCAGGCGACTTTTGAAACATAGTGGAAAAGGAGGATTTGCTCAAATCAAAGAAACGGGCCCAACAAGTTTTACTCTCCTTGGGATTGCTTTAACCCTTTCCCTCATACAACAATTCTGCAGCAGATGAATTTGAACATTTTGTTAACAAATAGAAAATCTCGATAATTGAATGGATAACCTGACTAAAAGTGGAAAACTTTGTGGCAAAAGGAGAAATTGCTCGTTTTGAGCAATTTCTTTTGTCACTATGTTTTCAAAAAGCCGTCTGCTGGAGAGGCATCAGAAAGCGTCTATATGAGGGAAAGGGTTAAAACCATTATTTTGTTTTAAGAACATTGTACTTTTTTTTACAATTGCTCTTGTTTTGTTATATATGTCTCTCAGAAACAGATATTTCAGCATTTATTCTTGTTGGTTAAGTTTCATTTCTACTTCCATCTTTATTATTTGTTCTTGTTTATTTTAAAGAAATATATTAAGTTTTAGTTATATTGTATATGTATTTATTATGACCTCAGTAGCTGATGGCCATAAAACCTTACTTATTCATTCATTCTATTTTGTAGATGTCATTGGTTGCTAGTGACAACAGATCACCCGAAAGAACGGGCTTTGCTGATGTCTTCATAACTGTCATAAGAGATCAGGCACCGCCATTCTTTATCAGTACACCATATAATGTTCAGATTAATGAATATGCCAGCCTAGGATCGAATGTATTCAACGTTACAGCTAGAGACAATGATCTTGTGGTATGTATCAGTGCTGCTACAGGAGAATAAACCACTGGGCATTTGTGACAATTGTAGACCCAGACACACTGCACCTCTGCGCATTCTGATCTGAATATTCCCTGTCTGCTGTCTGGCTACATTCGTCTCCCACCTAACAGTCTTAGTGTTAATTAACCCTTTCCCCCATACCATAGATTTGCAGCAGAAGACTTTAAAAGTAAAAGATATGGAAACCCCCTATAATTGAAAGAACAATTATTGAATCTAAATTGAAAGCATATGGCAAAATGAGTAATTTCTCCTTTTGTCACAATGTTTTCAAAAGTTGTCTTCTACAGAGGCTTCAGAAAGCGTCTGTATGTGTGAAAGGCTTAATCCTTTCCCTCATATACACTTTCTGACGCCTCTGCAGCAGACGGCTTTTTGAAAACATAGTGACAAAAGAAGAAATTGCTCAAAACGAGCAATTTCTCCTTTTGCCACAATGTCTTCCACTTTTAGTCATAGGTTATCCATTCAATTATAGAGATTTTCTATGTTTTGACAAAATATGTTCAAAGTCGTCTGCTGCAGAATTGTTGTATGAGGGAAAGGGTTAAAGCAGCCAGTTGCTTAGAAATACTGTTCTGAGGAGTACTAGTGTTAAAAGTCAGGAAACACATGGAGGTGAACTGACTGCTGTGATATGACTGAATTGTTGAAATGGCTTTATACACCAATTGGTCAGTCAATGCACTGGGATATCATTGAAGCAATGCTGCGTTCAAGAGGCCTATAACATGCAGCAAACATTTAGAAACCCATAGATAGAATGTGCAAATTGACCGTTTTCTTCAATTGTCAAATGTTTTCTTAACCCTTATACGACAATTCTGCAGCAGCTAGACGACTTTAAACATATTTTGTCAAAAAATTGAAAATCTCTTTAATTGAATGGATAACTTGTGACTAAAAGTGGAAAACATTGTGGCAAAAGGAGAAATTGCTCATTTTGAGCAATTTCTCCTTTTGTTACTATGTTTCAAAAAGCCGTCTGCTGCAGAGGCATCAGAAAGCTTCTATATGAGGGAAAGGGTTAAGGTTGTTTCTTGTAGGTCTCGGCTTGTGTATAGTTGATAAACACAAAAGCTTTGCATGAAGTATTTGTCTAGGTAATAAAAACAGTTAACCCTTTCCCTCATATAGACGCTTTCTGACGCCTCTGCAGCAGACGGCTTTTTGAAAACATAGTGACAAAAGAAGAAATTGCACAAAACGTGCAATTTCTCCTTTTGCCACAATGTTTTCCACTTTTTGTCATAGGTTATCCATTCAATTATGGAGATTTTCTATGTTTTGACAAAATGCGTTCAAAGTCGTCTCCTGCAGAATTGCCGTATGAGGGAAAGGGTTAACCCTTTCCCACATGCAATAAATTTGCAGCAAAAGACTGAAATTATCAAGTCTGAATATAGAAATTCTCTATAAATGCTTATTGAAAAGAGTTTCTTTGAGACATTTTATCACAATGATTTCAAAAGTCGTCTGTTGCAGAGGCTTCAGAAAGCATCTGTATGTGGAAAAGGGTTAAACTTTTGCATTTTATGTTTTGATTTACAATGCAAGTGCCCACCTGGGGAGCTATGCTGAACAATGTCTCCTTTTGCCAAATTGTTTTATTAAAGCTGTCTGCTGGAGTGGCGTCTGAAAGCTTTTTTATGTTGGAATGTTTTAAATACCTGTCCAATTTTTGTTCACAGGGATTTATTCGCTATGGACTGATAGGAGACTTCCCAACGAGAAGTTTCTTCACATTGAATACAGTAACTGGGTTCATCCGCACTACAAATAACCTTCGACTTGATGGAAACTACAATATAGTTTACATTGTGAGTATTTTACAGCATTATAAAAATGATAAAGAATTGTTTTTGGTAAAATCTGCATCTATCCCTGTCTTTCCATATGGTGGTCGGGTCATACCAAAGGCTTTAAAAATGGTAGTAATGGTTTTGAAAACATAGTGACAGAAGAAGAAATTGCACATAACGTGCAATTTCTCCTTTTGCCACAATGTTTTCCACTTTTTGTCATAGGTTATCTATTCAATTTGGGAGATTTTCTATGTTTTGACAAAATACGTTCAAAGTCGTCTGCTGCAGAATAACTGTTAGTATAGGCTTTCCCTCCTTGGCGCTCAGGGTTGCGGGATGAGCATTACAACTGACTGGCTGGTGTCGGGATAAATAGACCAGTAGTACTGGTAACTTACCCAGAAAACGTCGTGATATAACTGACTGGCTGGTGTCGGGATAAATAGACCAGTAGTACTGGTAACTTACCCAGAAAACGTCGTGATATAACTTGACTGGCTGGTGTCGGGATAAATAGATATAATTGAATTTTTTTGAAAGCTGCGTAAGAAACGGAACGAATCAATCAATCTTTCCATATGGGCCGCTGTAAAAATAATTACATAACTTGTATATGTCAAAAACATAGAAGCCTACTGATTTTACCATACCATGTCGCTTCACACGTGTTAATGAAATAACCATGACTTGAGGGAAAATCTATCCATTTCTTGGGTCTTGCATATAATAAATTTGCAGCACACCAATTTGAATACATATGGGCTAAAATTTGAAAAATCGCTCAATGTACAGTATTGTATTGAATTGAGTTGAAACATTGTGGCAAAAGAAATTGCTTTTTATGGCAAACTCCTTTTACCACAATTTTTTCAGAAGGCAGGGTTGTCCTGACTTATCTGCATTTGGCTAAGTGAAAATTGTCATTTGAGCCGTCCCGTGAGAACATCAACATTGTGGACTCTGCGTAAAGTATTGATCCGGATCAGCCTAAGCATGCCGCGCAGGCTAACTCAGACAGACACTGTTCGCCTCCTGTGGATTTTCAGTTTAAGGAATCATTATTCTATACCTCTAGCTCCCCGAGACGGAATGTGTATGCCCCGATTAGCCTGCGCGGACTGATATATTTGGTTTTCTCGCGTGACGGCTCGTTTTAATTCTAGACCGGTCCATGTAATTGATGCAATACAACAACTCCATTACATTATGTATCAATTTTTAGATTTTTATTTGCCCTTTTTGACCTGCAGATGCATTTTGATGTATATGAAGCAGACAACTTTATAAGTCATTGTTACAAAAGAAGAAATTGCTAAGAATGAGCAATTTCTACTTTTGCCACAATGTTTTGTACTCTTTATTGAGATTTTCAATTACTTTGTCCAGACGTTTTCAATGTCATCTGCTGCTGATTTGTTGTATGTGGAAAAGGGTCAAATGAAAATCAGCTGATTACCAATTTCTCCTTTCTCATAAAGTATAGCCGAGCCCCGGTAGCTCAGTCGGTAGCGACGCGGGCTGTCAAACCAGGGGTTGTGAGTTCGAATCCCGGCTCGGCCAGATTTCTTTCCGATGATTGACAAAAGTCAATGCGACATGCATCATTCGTCTTCCAGCAATGTGCTAAGTCTATGTGGAAAAGCAGCCAGTTGCTTGGGAGGATTGTTGTGTGGAGTACTGGTTTGAGAAAACCAGGAAATGCATGAGTAGGTGAACTGGCCGCCGTGATATAACTTGAGAAATTGTTAAAAACGGCATTAAACCCCAAACAATCAATCATAAAGTATAATTTAACAATGTTTTCCTCTGTTGCTGACAAAATATTCTCAAGTAGTCTTTTGCTCGGATGGTTTTGGTACAGTATCAAACATTCGTCATTATAACACTTTCCTCCCTCACATAGATGCTTTCTGGCGCCTCTGCAGTAGACGGCTTTTTGAAAACATGGCGACAAAAGAAGAAATTGCTCAAAACTAGCAATTTCTCAGTTTGTCACCATGTTTTTAATTATTGTGCTTTCCTTTAACCCTTTCCCTCATACAACAATTCTTCAGCAGACGACTTTGAACATATTTTGTCCAAAAATAGAAAATCTCTGTAATTGAATGGATAACCTATGACTAAGTGGAAAATATTGTGGCAAAAGGAGAAATTGCTCGTTTTGAGCAATTTCTTCTTTTGTCACTATGTTTTCAAAAAGCCATCTGCTGTAGAGGCGTCAGAAAGCGTCTATATGAGGGAAAGGGTTAAATGAGTTTCTAAAAAAATTTGACTGTTTTCAAAGTCGTCTGTTGCATGTGGGAAAAGGATAATCTACGAGTGGTGCTCTGCCAAATTAACCAGTGACGGACCAGATCGGCCAAGTACATTGGCACAGTGTTATCTGGCTCTGCACTGTTCCCCAATAAATCAGACTGTTTAACATTTTATCTGAATCCAATAGAATAGATGTGCAGGCCGATATTTGTTAGCAGGGTGTAATAATTATTCTTAGGTTAGTTTTCACAAGGCAGTGCTTAGTTATATTCTAGCTCTCCTTTCCCTCATAAAGGCACATTGTGATGTCTTGCAGTAGGCAACTGTTGAAAAGATTGTGACAAAGGAGAATTTGGAAAGGAACTCTTATTCCATTATAATGCTTTCATTTACAGAGATTTTTCAGAGCTTTGCCCTCAATGTTTTCGAAGTTGTCTGTTGAAGATTTGTTGTATGTGGGAAACGGGTTAATTACCTAGAATTAAATTTTTCATTTCTTTCCAGGCCAGAGTAACAGCCGTAGATAGTCTGAGACCGAATAATGTTGCCACCTCAACCGTGCGCATTACAGTTCAGCGTAACCCGAATGGCCCACAGTTTGTTCTTGGTCCGTACTCAAACAGGATTTCAGAAACCACAACACCTGGGAGTGTTGTCCTGAACGTATCTGCAGTCGACCTTGACATCAACGTAAGTACCAAACCTTTATCCTATTTAGCAAGGATTTTGGATTTTGCAAGCAAAGGCAAATTTTATCCATAGATCTAGATTAGGGGTGTTTTACATATTTTAAAAATTCTATTATTTGCTCTCAAACCCTATGCTGTGGGTACTCGCATTTTGCTTGCGATCTGCATATTGTTATGCATCATTGACACAAGGGCGCTCATCATTATATAATTTTAAAACATAAGTAGACTAATGATTGGCAAGATTACTCATTTCCTGTGTATGATCAATAATTAGTTGGCTGTGTATATGGTCAACCTACTTTAGAATGGAGATTGATCATTAACAATGAAAGGCTTTAATTATATTTCAATGAAGGACATTCACTTCGTTGACAAAAAAAATGCAAGTTATAATACATTTTCACTTGACCCCACCCCTGATGTTCCAATATGCCCCTCAGTTGATAACTGTTTTTTCAACTACTATAATGTAAGTGTTATGCATAACTGCAGTATGGATTTCCGGCAACATTGATGCGTTGCATCAACTTTCTCTTGTCTTTATTAGTTATGGGATTTTATGATAAATAAGATAATTCTGCTTGATTGTGCACAGGAATTATTTAACAAATTATTTAACAAATTGACATAATAATGATCAGGGTAGTTCCAGCCTAATATGTACGGGCATTGGTTGGCAGGTCATTCTAATAACCCTTTCCCTCATAGAGACGCTTTCTGACCCCTCTGGGTAGCGATGAGGGCTATCAATCCAGGGGTTGTGAGTTTGTATCCCGGCTCGGCCAACTTTCTTTCCGACGTTTGACAAAAGTCAATGCGACATGCATCATTTGTCTTCCACCAATGGGCAATTCCTATGTGGAAAAGCAGCCAGTTGATTGGCAAGATTGTTGTGTGGAGTACTGATGTGAGAAAACCAGGAAACATGAGTAGGTGAACTGGCCGCCGTGATATGACTGAGAAAATGTTAAAAACGGCGTTAAACCGCAATCAATCGATCAATTCTTTTCTTTTAGTATGTACAAAACATAGTTCACTTAGATCTAAACATTTAGGAAAGATAACAATTGGCCCTCAATGCAAAAAGTTGAAGCTATGTCATTCAGAAAAAATGAACTTGATGATATTGCTGTTTCTGAATGTATATGTTAACGTTGAATTGTTTGTATTTGTATGTAATTTTATGTATCTATGTCTATGTCTGTCTTTGCCATATAATTGTTTTGTAAATGGCCAAAGGCAAATATATTGCTGATTGCCAATATATTTAAAAACTTGAAACTTCGAAACTTAGTTTTACAAAAGTTTATTTGTTCATATTTTTCAGGATGTCTTGACATTCAGTATCCTGTCTGAATCTTATAGCAATATAATCTCCCTACCAAACCAGAATTACCTGTCTATTGATCCAAGAATTGGCTATGTCTGGTTAAGGCAGTCTCTGCTTAACACTGGAATAACAACTATATTTGTAAGTGAACTTTTTTTCATTCTTTTAACACTTTCCCTCATATTGATGCTTTCCGACGCCTCTGCAGCAGATGGCTTTTTAAAAACATAGTGACAAAGGAAGAAATTGCTCAAAACGAGCAATTTCTCCTTTTGCTACAATGTTTTCCACTTTAAGTCATAGGTTATCCATTCAATTATAGAGACTTTCTATTTTTTGACAAAATGTTCGAAGTCGTCTGCTGCAGAATTGTGGTATGAAGGAAAGGGTTAACCTGTTGCCACATATACATGTAGATGTTTTTTGACGCCTCTGCAGCAGACGACTCTTGAAAGCATTTTGACAAAAGGAAGCAATTTCTTTTCAACTTATTTAATATTTAAATCCTCATTTATGGAGAATTTTCACATTTTTGCCAATATGTTTTCAGAGTTGTCTGCTGCAGATTGGTTGTATATGGGAATCGGGGTTAATCTGTTCCCATCCACAGCAAATATGCAAGAGAGGACTTTAACACTTCCCCACTTACAAACGCTTTTTGACGCCTGCTGCAGACAACTTTTGAAAACACTGACAAAAGGAGAAATTACTTGATTTATTGTTTATTTGTTTCTCCTTTAGCCACAATGTTTTCAACACTTTTGAATAATTAAACCCTTTTTTATAAATGTTTATGTTTTTGTTAATACTTTCGAGGTCGTCTGCTGCACATAGGAAAGGGTTTAAAAAAAAAAGGTAAACATTTGGAAACTCTATAAACCATAGAGTAATTACTCCATTTGCCACAATGTGTTCGTAAGTCCACAATTCTTTACTTAGAAACTGCCTACCTTCCCACGGACTATTTTTAGCCCATTGGTGGAAGATGAATAATGCTAGCCCTCATTTTAATCCTTTCCCTCATACGACAATTCTGCAGCAGACGACTTTGAACGTATTTTGTCAAAACCATTCAATTATTGAGATTTTTTATGACAAAAAGTGGAAAACATTGTGGCAAAAGGAGAAATTGCACGTTTTGTGCAATTTCTTCTTTTGTCACTATGTTTTCAAAACATCGTCTGCTGCTGAGGCGTCAGAAAGCGTCTATATGAGGGAAAGGGTTAACAGACTGAGGTGTGTCTGCTATCTTATTGGGACAACTCCTTTGAATTCTCAAACAGGGGTTTTAATGATGAAATATGGACATGTGTTAACCCTTTCCCTCATACAGCAATTCTGCAGCAGATGACTTTGAACATATTTTGTCAAAAAATAGAAAATCTCTATAATTGAATGGATAACTTATGACTAAAAGTGGAAAACATTATGACAAAAGGAGAAATTGCTCATTTTTAGTAATTTCTTCTTTTGTAAATATGTTTCCAAAAAGCCAGGAAAGGGGGTTAAACCTTTCCCACAAGTCCACAGCTTATAAAACATCTAAACAAAATATTTAATATATCTACAAATGAAAGAATGATTATAAATTTAAGTTGAAAGCATTCTAACAAAAGGAAAAATTGCTCATGATGAGCAATTTCTTTTGTCACAATGTTTTCAAAAAGTCATCTGCTGCAGAGTCTATATGTAGGAAAAGGTTAACAACATCAATTCTGTTCACAGGTACAGCTTCGTGTCTGCGATAACGGGCTTCCGACATTTTGTGCCAACACAACGGGCACCATCACCATTGACAGGAACCAATTCCCACCAATATACATAAACGAGCCTTACAACACCGGCATCTCGGAGACCACTGGTACCGGGGTCACGATCCTTACTCTTGTCGCCTCGGATAGAGATTTGATTGGTGCTCTGGTCTACGAGGCGATCACTACAAGTTATCCGTTTGAGGTTGAACGCTCTGGTGCTGTTCGCCTACGCTTTGACAGTCTCTTCTATGGCCCTCAAATTTACTCCGTAAGTATAATTATGCCCTCCTTCGAAGCTTTGTCAATGTTGGTCCGTCAGTAGACCAAAACTTATCGAATTGATAGCTGGATAATACTTGAACCTACAATTCTCAAGCTTGATAAGGAAGTCGGTCATGACCAGTAGATGACCCCTATTGATTTTAAGCTCATCCATTCAAACGTCAAGGTCAAAGTCACCTTGAACATTAAATGCTTCTTCATGTTCCTGACAATGTGACGCTCAGGAGGGACATACTATTTGACAAACATCTCTTGTTTAAACCTTTCCCTCATACGAAAATCCTGCAGCAGACAACTTTGAACATATTTTGTCAAAACATAGGTTATCCATTCAATTATGACAAAAAGTGGAAAACGTTGTGGCAAAAGGAGAAATTGCATGTTTTGTGCAATTTCTTCTTTTGTCACTGTTTTTAAAAAGCCGTCTGCTGCAGAGGCGTCAGAAAGCGTCTATATGAGAGATAGGGTTAAGAGTTCAAGAGGAGGGAAATATATATATCTTATTAAAATTTGTTTTTAAATAAATAACATAATATTATATAGAAAATATATCTAAAATTAATAAAGGATTCTCATTTTGAGTAATATCTTTATTTATCACAAAGCCCTCTCTGGGAGTGTCAAAAACCCATTACATAAATATCATATGACACTACTAGTTCGGTTTCCAGTCTTACACTCAAGTCTTTGTTACATCGAAGTCTTTGTTACAACATGGAAACCAAACTATGAAAATGATGTCATGTCAGGAATTTGGCGTTTTATAAAATTAGTCATTTTGGTGCCAATACCGGCAAATTTCATGTACATTTTTGGCCGGATTGCTCTAACAATTCCGGTCTATAGATTGGCGATGTCCATCCGTCTGTCTGTCTGTCTGTCAACATTTTGGTTAAAGTCTCAGGTTGAGGCAAAATCTCAGCACTGGAAAGGGTTACAAACTTGAAACTTTGCCTGAAGGTATAACCAGTAACAAGTTCTATTGATTTCTATGGTTACCTTGACCTTGACCTTGGTTTGTCGATTTTAAAGGTAAAATTGCCGACAATACGTCCTTGCCGTCTACAACGCTTTCTTGTTTCGAAATACTCTTCATAAATCACTGTGATAAATAGAATATCTCATTTGTGTTTATTTATTATCACTAATAATAAACTCGTTTAACTAATTGAATATGATGCTCGACAAGGCTAGCATCATATCATCTTAGTAAACTTGTTTATTAAAAGTGATATTTTATCAACACATGAAATATCCTCTTTGTCTAGCAAAGTTTTCAAATGGTGTTTAATATTTTATTTCAGTTCTCAGTCAAGGTATATGACAGCGCCGATCCATTTTCAACTGATGTAACTAATGTTACTATATCAGTTATCCAGAATCCAAGTGGTCCACTGTTTAGTAGTGATCCCTACCAGACAACAATATCTGCCAATCATGTACCAGGGACATCAGTTATAAACACAACAGCTGTGGACCAGGATGGGGTATGTTTGTTTTGTTTTTTGTTTTTGTGTTTTTTAACCCTTTCCCTCGGATGCTTTCTGACGCCTTTGCAGCAATCAATTTTCCTGGAAATATATATGATATGCAATTAAATTAAGGCTCTTCTTTCACATTGAACAGCAACATTTCCCGGAAATATACATCATTAAAATAAAAATAAATCCTCTATATTGAACGGCAAGATTTGACGGAAATAAAACATAACTAAAAAATAAAACACTGAGGTTCTTCTTTCATATTGAACTGCATGATTTCCCTCATATAGACGCTTTCTGGCACCTGCAGCAGACCGCTTTTTGAAAACATAGTGACAAAAGAAGAAATTGCACAAAACGTGCAATTTCTCCTTTTGCCACAATGTTTTCCACTTTTAATCATAGGTTATCCATTCAATTATAGAGATTTTCTACTTTTTGACAAAATATGTTCAAAGTCGTCTGCTGCAGAATTGTCATGAGGGAAAAATGAAGCATAAATGATCAATATTTAGATGTTTATTGTATTGGAAAGTGAAATTATGACTCTCAATATTATCCTATGACTCCCAATATTATCCCAGAATTATCATTCTAATATTTCGAATCAACTTTTGAATATTTGTCATTATCTATAATTTGGAGTTCAGTACCGTTTAACGTATTATTTCAGGATGTGGTTCGTTACTACCTGACAGGTGATGAGACTGCTGCCAGCTACTTCTACATTGATGCTGGAAATGGGATGATTTATCTTAGGAGATCGCTTGATGATACACAAATTTCTCGCTTTACTGTGAGTTTTACTTTGATCTCAACCTGTTGGCATTGTTAGCACACTGCCTACCTTGCTCGTCGACTCACAACTATAGTGTTTTCCACCTTTCTGAATTAGAATTTTTACTATCTTGCATATTTTCAAAATTGAATATCTATGCAGCAGATAACATTTGGAAACATTCTGGATAAAAGAGCAATGTCTCCTTTTCCACATATTTCCAACCCTTTATCAAATGTACACAAGTTATATTCTTAACCCTTTCCCTCATATAGACACTTTCTGATGCCTCTGCAGCAGACAGCGTTTTGAAAACATAGTGACAAAAGAAGAAATTGAACAAAACGTGGAGATTTTCTATGTTTTGACAAAATACGTTCTAAGTCGTCTGCTGCAGAATAATTGTTGTATGAGGGAAAGGGTTAATATTACTCTATTCTCAAATGTTTTCATGTTGGATGAATGTTAACCCTTTCCCTCATACGACAATTCTGCAGCAGACGACTTTGATGCTTTGTCAAAAAATGGAAAATCTCTATAATTGAATGGATAACCTATGACTAAAAGTGGAAAACATTGTGACAAAAGGAGAAATTGCACGTTTTGTGCAATTTTTCTTTCGTTACTATGTTTTCAAAAAGCTGTCTGCCTCAGAGGCATCAGAAAGCGTCTATATGAGGGAAAGGGTTAAATGATAACTAATGTAGTCATAAGAGTGCCTGATTGAGGATGGGACAACAAGTAAATCTAATATTTATAGACAGTTTGGATATTTTTTACCTAATTATTTTCAAAGTCATTTGTTTTAAGATTTATTTGTATGTGTGAAATGGTTAATGTTTGTCTACTATTGTATTCTTAACCCTTTCCCTCATACGACAATTCTGCAGCAGACGACTTTGAACATGTTTTGTCAAAAAATGGAAAATCTCTATAATTGAATGGATAACCTATGACTAAAAGTGGAAAACATTGTGGCAAAAGGAGAAATTGCACGTTTTGTGCAATTTCTTCTTTTGTCGCTATGTTTTCAAAAAGCCGTCTGCTGCAGAGGCGTCCAAAAGCGTTTATATGATGGAAAGGGTTAACCCTTTTCCACATACAACAAGTCTGCAGCAGACAACTTTAAATAAAAAACATTAAGTCAAAATTATGGAAACTCTCTATAAATGAAAAAAATATGGAATAAAATTGAAACATTGTGACAAAAGGAGAAGTTGGGTCATAATGAGGAATTTCTCCAATTGCCAAGTCATCTGCTGCACTTGTGTTAACCCTTTCCCTCATATAGACGCTTTCTGACGCCTCTGCAGCAGACGGCTTTTTGAAAACATAGTGACAAAAGAAGAAATTGCACAGAACGTGCAATTTCTCCTTTTGCCACAATGTGTTCCACTTTTAGTCATAGGTTATCCATTCAATTATGGAGATTTTCTATGTTTTGACAAAATACGTTCAAAGTCGTCTGCTGCAGAATTGTCGTATGAGGGAAAGGGTTAAAACAATTTGTATTTGGGAAAAGGTATTACATAGCTGCTTTGAAATAAACTAAGAGAAATACATGACATCAGAAAGGGTGTAAAGCATTTAAAACAGAGTTGAAAACATTGTGGGGAAAGGCGAAAAAACTTCTGCATTCAGTTTCAGAGAAATATGCTTTTACATCATACCTTGTGATGTGCCTGGTGTCCCCCGAGTCAGAAGGTCCCGGGTAATAGTCTTCCTTGACTAACCAAGTTACCTTTTCAAAATGAATTTTATATAATTATTATTTTAATAATTATTGACTTATTATAATATTTATAATATTATTACAGATCTCGCTAAGAGCGTCGGACCAGAGGATAATTGAAAGGACTGATACTGCTTTCGCGTTTGTCACCGTGACAAGGGACAACCAGCCTCCACAATTTACTCGAGAGCCCTACTTATTCCAAATCGGAGAAAACGAAGGCTTTGGCCAAGGCCAGACGGTTTACAATGAAGTTGCAGCTTTTGACAATGACCTACAGGTAAAGTTGATCTGTTCTCATACACACCCTTCTTAACCCTGTCCCTCATTTAGACGCTTTCTGACGCCTCTGCAGCAGATGGCTTTTTGAAAACATAGTGACAAAAGAAGAAAGATTTTCTATGTTTTGACAAAATACGTTCAAAGTCGTCTGCTGCAGAATTGTTGTATGAGGGAAAGGGTTAATATTGGGCCAAAGCTACAGATAAGGAGCAGTATACATCTCTCTACCTCACAATATCTCTCTAAAAGTCCATCCAAACCCTATGATGTGGGTACTCAAAAAGACTATTCTTTTCAGTTCCAACAACATAAAGTTAGAGGGTCGAATAAGGATTTTAGAAGATGCAAAACGCCCCTCATTTAGAGCTCTTTTGGGCATTAACAACTTGACTTAATAATTGAGCAGTTTTGAGCATAATTATTACACCATTGGAAAAAGAATTGCCTTCCTTGCTAAGGATCTAAATGTATTTTGCTTTACAAAAGTTTCATGATACATATATATGAGTTGTTTCACGAGAAAGCAAACATTATGGCTTCTGCGTAATGTGTCGACCCAGATCAGCCAGGCCGACAAATTCCGGCTCTGGTGGGATAGAGGTATAGAGTTAATGATTCCTGAAACAGGAAATCCACAGAAGGCGAAATATGTCTGTCCGGGTTAGCCTGCGTGGCATGTTTAGGCTGATCTGGGTCGATTCTTTTACGCAGAGTCCACAATGTTGGTTTTCTCGTGGGAAGGCTCATATATACATGTATATATATACGACTATAAATGGCATACTGTGAAGATCTAGATCAGCATGTGTGGATGGGCTGGCTGATCTGGATCAACACTCATTGTAAATGCATTACTGGTACTTATTTTTGAATGAGTGCTGATCAAATCTAAACTGGGTTTTCCTTGTTTAATATTGTTTAATATTTTAAGTGTAATTTGAAGTGTTGCAGTCTAGTCTCGAGACTAAAGCAATTGTAGTTGATATTAATATATTGTGATCACATTTCGTTCACAATGAAGTTAAGATGCAAGTTAAGGAGTTTGTCGATATGAAAAACAAATCATATTTTTTCAGGGTCGACTAAGATACGAAGCAATTGGATTATATCCAGCGCTTAACTTCTTCACCATAGATCAAGATAATGCTGATATAAGATTAATCAGAAGCCTTCGAGAAGATGGTCTACAGCTACAATCCTACACGGTATATTACAGAGAATTAGATAAGGAGGAGTAAATTCGTCCCCTATGTTGTGGGTACTCAAAAGAATCGTCCCACTCGGACGATTCTTTTCAGTACCCACAACATAGGGATTCTTAAGTAAATAAGGGTTTTAGAATTTGATGTACTCGCCCTTATCAAGGGCTCTGGTGTAAATATATTTGCAATTTAACCCTTTCCCTCATATAGACGCTTTCTGACGCCTCTGCAGCAGACGGCTATTTGATAACATAGTGACAAAAGAAGAAATTGCACAAAACGTGCAATTTCTCCTTTTGCCACAATGTTTTCCACTTTTAGTCATAGGATACCCATTCAATTATGGAGATTTTCTATTTTTTGACAAAATACGTTCAAAGACGTCTGCTGCAGAATTGTCGTATGAGGGAAAGCCTCAAAGGGTTAAGAACTTTTACAAGATTACCCATATGACATTTATAGCTGACTTGGTGTCCCATTAGCTCTGAGGATGATCATGCTAATTGGGTTCTATTAACAAAATGCTTAACCCTTTCCCAGATACAACAAATCTGCAGCAGACGACTTTGAAAACATCTGTAGGAAATATGTAAAATTTGTTTATATGAAAGCCTATTTGATAAATACAGTTGACAACATTGTCGCAAAAGGAGAAATTGATCATTATGAGCAATTTCTCCTTTTGCCACATTGTTTTCAAATGTGGTCCGCTGCAGAGCTGTCAGAAAGCATCTGCATGTGAAAAAGGGTTAAAAGTTCTATGTTTATGATGTCACACAACCACTTTTTTTACACCTCTGCTTTGAAAACATCTGATGAAAAAATGTAAAATCTTGAAAGTAGGAAGTTAATTTTTGATAGTTGAAACCTTTGATGGAAATAAAGAGACATTGCTCCATTTGATAAATTCCTCTTTTTCCCACAATATTTTCAAAATGCAACAATTGTTTTACCACAATATTCTCATAATGGGTCTATCTATACTTAACTGTTTGTGGGCAAGGGTTACATAAAACCCTTTCCGTCATGCTTGTAAAATTTGACTCATCTGTAGCAGTGACAAAAGGATAAATTGCCCATAATGATCAGTTTCTGCTTTTGTCTGTGTTTTCAACTCTATTCCTTTCCCTCATACGACAATTCTGCAGCAGACGACTTTGAACATATTTTGTCAAAAATAGAAAATCTCTAAAGTGGAAAACATTGTGGCAAAAGGAGAAAATGCTCGTTTTGAGCAATTTCTTCTTTTGTTACCATGTTTTTAAATAGCTTTTTGCTGCAGAGGTGTCAGAAAGCATCTATGAGGGAAAGGGCTATTCAATAATCATACAGGAGACACATTTTGAGAACATGGTGACAAAAGGAGGAATTGCTCAATTATCTTGCCATTTCTCCTTCTGTTAAAATGTTCAAATTGTTTCGATAATTCTTTTATATGTGGAGAGCTTTTTATATATTTTGGATGTTTGCTACAGCTGAGAGTTATTGTCTACGACACTGCATATCCAAGAGCCCAAGACACATCGGATGTGACGATCACTGTTGTGAGAGACGCCTCGGGTCCATTTTTCACCCCCACTGCCACCTATCAAACAACAATTCCAGAAACGATGGAAATTGGCAGTTCTGTAATAGACACAGATGCCATTGATCAAGATGGGGTGAGTGATATTTGTTGGATATGGACCCTCTCCCACACACAATAAATTTGCAGCAGCCGACTTTGTAAACATACCCGCAAAAATATGGAAAAATATCCTGAAAGTTTAATTATTTACCCTTTCCCTCATACGACAATTCAGCAGCAGACGACTTTGTAAACATGCCCGCAAAGATATGGAAAAATATACTGAAAGTTTAATTATTAACCCTTTCCCTCATACGACAATTCAGCAGTAGACGACTTTGTAAAGATGCCCGCAAAAATATGGAACAATATCCTGAAAGTTTAATTATTAACCCTTTCCCTCATACGACAATTCAGCAGCAGACAACTTTGAACGTATTTTGTCAAAACACAGAAAATCTCCATAATTGAATGGATAACCGATGACAAAAAGTGGAAAAAATTGTGGCAAAAGGAGAAATTGCACGTTTTGTGCAATTTCTTCTTTTTTCACTGTTTTAAAAAAGCTGTCTGCTGCAGAGGCTTCAGAAAGCGTCTATATGAGGGAAAGGGTTAAATGGAGTTGAAAAGATTGTGGCAAATGGAGAAATTGCTCATCATGATCAATTTTACCATTTGTCACTGTTTTTAAAAGTCATCTGCTTCAGAGGCGTTGGAAAGCTTCTGAATGTGGTAGTTTAACGAGTGCTGTCAATCCAAAGGTTTGGAGTTTGAACTCCAGCAAAGCCAGCATTCATTCAAATTCCACCAATGGGCTAACAGTTTATATTGGAAAGCAGCCAGTTGATTAGAAAGACTTTTTACTACATATCTGGTTATTTATGTCTCGCCTTATTATATTAGATTATCAAGCACAATGGTCAGAATCAACTTTTTACTCCATATATGCTCATTTATGACTTGCTTTATGATATGAGCCGGCCCGCGAGAAAAATCAACATTATAGTCTCTGCATAATGTATCCTGGTTTTCTTGTGGGACGGCTCATATTATAATTATTATTATCCCCCACTTTTTCGAAGAAAAAAAGGGGGGTTATTAATTTCGGTTTGTCCGTCCGTCCGTCCGCCCGTCCGTCTGTCCGTCTGTCCGTCCGTCACACTTCGTTTCCGTGCAATAACTGCCGCAAATGTGAACCGTTTCTTTTCAAACTTGGTAACAAGGTTAAATGCCTTAACGGCTAGGCCAAGTTCGAATATCACTTTCGGCGGACTTTATTTGGTGGAGTTATGGCCCCTTATTTAACAAAATATGTTGTTTCTTGCCGTTTCCGTGCAATAACTGCCACAAATGTGAACCTTTTTTTTTCAAACTTGGTAACAACGTTAAATGCCTTAAGGGCTAGGCCAAGTTCGAATATCACTTTCGGCGGACTTTATTTGGTGGAGTTATGGCCCCTTATTTAACAAAATATGTTGTTTCTTGCCGTTTCCGTGCAATAACTGCCACAAATGTGAACCTTTTTTTTTCAAACTTGGTAACAACGTTAAATGCCTTAAGGGCTAGGCCAAGTTCGATCGTCACTTTCGGCGGACTTTATTTGGTGGAGTTATGGCCCCTTATTTAACAAAAAATGTCGTTTCTTGCTGTTTCCGTGCAATAACTGCCACAAATGTGAACCTTTTTTTTTCAAACTTGGTAACAACGTTAAATGCCTTAAGGGCTATAGGGCCAAGTTCGAATATCACTTTCGGCGGACTTTATTCGGTGGAGTTATGGCCCCTTATTTAACAAAAAATGTCGTTTCTTGCTGTTTCCGTGCAATAACTGCCACAAATGTGAACCTTTTTTTTTCAAACTTGGTAACAAGGTTAAATGCCTTAAGGGCTAGGCCAACTTCGATCGTCACTTTCGGCAGACTTTATTTGGTGGAGTTATGGCCCCTTATTTAACAAAATATGTCGTTTCTTGCTGTTTCCGTGCAATAACTGCCACAGATGTGAACCTTTTTTTTCAAACTTGGTAACAAGGTTAAATGCCTTAAGGGCTAGGCCAACTTCGATCGTCACTTTCGGCAGACTTTATTTGGTGGAGTTATGGCCCCTTATTTAACAAAATATGTCGTTTCTTGCTGTTTCCGTGCAATAACTGCCACAGATGTGAACCGGTTTTTTTTTCAAACTTTCCTGCAAGCGGGGGATATAAATTTCATGAATTTGCTTGTTAAGCACAATGCTCAGAATCAATTCCTTACCTAGTGTTTGTCATTGAAGTTTTTGCTTAACCCTTTCCCTCATACGACAATTCAGCAGCAGACGACTTGGAACACATTTTGTCAAATAATGGAAAATCTCCATAATTGAATGGATACCCTCTCTATAGTTGAAGGGATAACCTATGACTAAAAGTGGAAAACATTGTGGCAAAAGGAGAAATTGCACGTTTTGTGCAATTTCTTCTTTTG